>SJXQ01003444.1:85467-115253 GCA_006408695.1 Aepyceros melampus
GATGAACACCTCAGGGATGGGACTTCAAAGCTCCTATTCCATAGGGAGCCAGAAAACTTCACATAGACAGGTTATAGAAGGTCAGAAGTAGTGTGGGGCTTTCTGAAGATGCCCCAGGTTATCCATGCAGTTTCTGAATCCTCATCTCCTCTGATTTATCCCAGATGTATAATATCTCTTAAAGTGCCTTCTCTCCTTTGATCTTTATCATTCTTTGAGATGGGGAAGGTAGGTGCTGTTATCCTTGTTTTTGACCCTCTTTATTCATAGAACCAAGAACAGAAATTACATAATTACATCAACAGAATGATTTTACCTAGGCTAATATTTCATGGTGGGCTAGATTCCCACAATAAAAATGTTTGCATGATGGCCTATAATTTGGATTCCTAAAAAAATCCCCTTTTAAGTGTTACCATCTCTGTGTTGCTGCTTTGCTCTTCATAGCCAACCTTCTCAGAAAGTTAGCCAGCTATCAGTCCATTTTCTCTCATTCATACCTCAAACCAGTGAAATCAGATTATACTCTCATTTCTCCTTGGAAATTTCTCTACTCTTCACTGCCTCAAATCCCTCAGTTGCCAACTCAAACAGGCATCTTGTCATTGTCATATTTCAACTGGCTGGTACTTGATACTACTGACCAGCCTGAGCTCCCATCACACCACTCCTCTCTGTCCACAAATCCTACGTGGAATGAAGTAGGGCATGATTCAGTTAAGAGCATCCGATAGCTCCAGCCAAGAAGACCCAAATGTGGTGCTGGCCCTTGGGGCTTCAGCCTCAGCCTCACAGGTCACATGAGGGTAGGAGCTCTCTAGATCTGTCCCCTGGCAGGGACTTCTGGGGCAGTGCTGTGGACCGAGGCCTGGGGGGAGGAGGAAAAAACAACCACAGAGTCTCTGGGCGGCAGTGACCACGTGGCCTTACTTGGTCCCCATCTCCCCTCCTCTTTTCCTTCCCTGGGGTCGTGGCTGTGGGTTTAGAGCACCTGGGTAGTCTAGTCACTGGGAGGAGCAGAAAAAAGGTTTTTGCTCCTTTAAACCTGATGGGGGAAGCCACTGTATTTGGAAAATGCTCTATATGTTAGGGACTGCCTGTATTTGGAAGATTTATTAAATCTTAGTATCCTATTCTCAACCTCAAAGGTGTATTGATAAATTACTAGTCTGTATTTTTTAAACCTTAAAACTTTTTCTATGTGCATTTCACGTCAACTTTTTTGTAGAGCTATATCAAAAACACAAACCTGACCTCACATCACAGTGTACCTCGGAGAGGAGCATTCTGTTATTTTTACAAGGCAGGAGTTGGTGGAGCTGTTGAATTAAACTTGGCAATCACTTTAAAAAAAAAAAAAAAAAGCATCCCTTAGTCTCTTTTATGGACTCTACTTGCCCAAGGTTCTGTCCTCAACCTTCTTTTCATTTCACTCTACATTTCCATAATCTTATCTATATTCATGGTGATAAGTACCATCTACTCACCTGTAACTCTGAAATCTAGACTAGAAAGAAATCTAAAATTAGAAAGAGATCTGATTCTTTCTCCCGAATTCCATACCCCAACCACTCATAGGACATCTGTATCCCAATGAACTGTAGAAACCAAAAACTCAACATGCCTAAATCAGAACTGTCTTCCTCCAAAGACCTGTTTCTTTTCCTGCTTCCCAACTGGGCAGGAATTCCCAGGATTTTGAGCCCCTTTGCCTTAATTCCTGCAATTCTCTCAAAGGTCTTCCTTTCCACCTCCACTACCATCACCCTTCCAGGCCCGTGTCATTTCTCACCTAGACTATACCACTTACCTCCTCACTGGTATCTCTACTCTCAGTACTTCCTCTCTATAATCCATTCTGACACAGGGCTATTTCTAAATGATATATACATCAATCCCCTGCAAACCACCTTTCAGGATAAAACCCAAACTCTCTGTGTGGCTTATGAAGTCCTCACCGCCTGGCTCCTGCCTAACTGTCCTTCTACTATACCTCATCCTGGTCACATTGAATTTCTTGCAGTTCCGCAACAACAAGCTCATTTTGGCTCTGTGCCTTTATAAGTGCTGCTTTCCTTTGTCTAGAGTGCTCTCTTTCACCATGTCCAATGCCTGGTCCCTACCAGTCATGCATGAATCAACTCCTAGGATACTCTCTCTAAAAACTCTCCTTGAGCCTACCAGGTGCACCTCTTGCCCTGGGTGAGCTGGGATGCTCTTCCTCTACCCACCCAGAGCATTCCCTACATACCTCCACTGCCTGCACACATTGTGCTGTGTGTTTAACTAATGCTAGCTTACAACAGTCTCTGTCATTAGAACAAGAGATCCTCAACGGCCACGGCCATTTCATTCACCTCTTTCTTTCCTGTCTGACATAGGACCTAATAACAACAGACATGGGTTAGCTGTTGAATAACAAAAAACTCTTTTTGTTTTTGCCAGTACTCTTGCCTGGAAAATCTCATAGGCAGAGGAGCCTGGTAAGCTGCACTCCATGGGGTCGCCAGGAGTCAGACACGACTGAGCGATTTCACTTTCACTTTTCACTTTCATGCATTGGAGAAGGAAATGGCAACCCACTCCAGTGTTCTTGCCTGGAGAATCCTAGGGATGGGGAGCCTGGTGGCCTACCGTCTATGGGGTCACACAGAGTTGAACATGACTGAAGCAACTTAGCAGCAGCAGCAGCAGCATTGATTTGGATGAGATTTTTCCTTCAGTAGAAAGATATTCAGGTCTTTTTTATTCGCAAAATATTCCAGAAACTTCATATTCCAAATTCATCTGCTCAGACAGAATAGCTTCCCTAATCTCACTTAGGGCTGGTTATGATCATGGCTTCTTCCCTCCAATCTATCCCAGTGGTACACTCACTGCGGTCTTCTCCCCAAACTGCATTTATTCCTGATAGTACATTTGATGTTGGCACTTTGTCTAATTCTGATTTAGTCTGAAATTTATACTTTGCTATTCACGTACCCTTTTTGTATCTATCAATTCACAGCAGCTTTAGATTAGAAGCACCAAATGAGAAGGAATATGTCTAAACTCTTATTTAATCAACACAAATAGGTATGCAAAGCCTCTCTTTTTGAAATGCCTTTTTAAAAAAAATGATGTTGAGTGCTATAGGCTATAGGGAGGAAGAGGGATAGGAAGTCTCCCAAGTGCTCTGAAGCTGAGCTATGAGTAGGGAGGGAATGGGAAAAGTGAGGCTGAGAGAGGTCTGACCTGGTGGTAGTTGGACAGGTTGCTATGCATGTCAGCAATGTCCTCACTGGATACTTCTTTGATGACCAGAGTCCGATCATAGGAGATAAGGAAGCGACCATCACTGCCTTCGCTTTCAGTTGGGGGACTTCGGGTAAGAGATACCTAGGGACACAGAAGGGGTTAGGAGCTCTTTTCCTCCCCCTTTATACACAGATGCATAGGACAGTGGTCAACTGAACACATCTGAAAGTAGATAAAACCTTGGCATGAGAGGATGAAAAAAGGTTCGAAATCCAGTGTCCATATATAAACTGAATGAAATGAGCAGCAAAATTTTTAATGCATCTATAATTCTCCCCAAGGACAGGCTTTATACCTTTCTTCAGATTTTTGAAGATGCCTGACCACAGGATAGTAATGACCACAAAAAGGTAAAGAATACCTGTGAAGGTCCTCATTTCTCCAAACATTACTGTCCCAAGGATTGCCCTTGTTAGGGAGAAAGGCCTACCCTTTCCCCAAAATGGACACTCACCAAGTAATCCTGGTCATCAATACCAAATCGATCACGCAGGTTCCTGAAGACTTGGGGACAATATTCCTTGAACTTGAAATGACTGGGCAGATTTTCCCTGCAATAGGGGTTTTCAAGATAAGAAAACAAAGTAACAATATTATGTTACATTTTTAAAGGGCTTGACAGTTTATAAAACACCTTCACACATAGTATCTTATTTGATTCTCATAGAACCCATGTGAGGTCTTTTATAAGTGTGTTATTCTCGCTTTATAGACACGAAGACTGGCTTAGGGTGGCTGAGTGACCTGCTTAAACCACATGACTGGTAAGTGGCTTAAGTAGAGCCAGGATCACTGCCCATCCAAACAGCAGCATTTCCCAAACCTCAAGCGAGTCAGAGACATCCTTAAATCAGCAATAGGTTTTGAATGGTACCTTCTGCTATTAGGAGGGCGTATAGGATTCAGGTATTTCTTTCAGGGAGTACCTCTCAGAAGCTAATGGTAATGACAACTAAATGTATTTACGCTGTGGAATTTTCAGGCTAGAGGAGAGGCAAACTAGTACACATAGATAAGTGTGTAGGGAACACTGGAAATTATTGTAGTGGTTTCTTTAAAAAAATACTGAATTTCTGCATTGGGAAGAAGTTTAAGCAATAAAGTAAGAACTTATAAGTTGCCTTCTAAATCTAAAACTTTCAACTCATTCAACCTTAACCCTTAAAATGATTTCTTCTCTTTTCTAGGAAGGCTGACAAGAGAAAAGCAGGGATTCCCACATACCTGTGGAAAAGGTGATTGTTGACCTTGATCTTGGAGCTAGCCTTAAAGTCATCTGGCAGCAGCATCACCGGGGGAGGCACCTGGCTGAGCTCATTGATCTGATCAGTCAGAATAAGAATGGGAAGGCAGTGAGGAGGGGTATGGAGAGCTACTTATACACTGTGTCTGGGAAAGAGTCAGAAAAGGGTCACTGGAAGGACTGCTGCTGAAGCTGAAGCTCCAATATTTTGGTCATCTGATGCACACAGACAATGCATTGGAAAAGTCCCTGACGCTGGGAAAGACTGAGGACAGAGGGAGAAAAGGGCATCTGGGGATCAGATGGCTAGATGGCATCACCAATGCAATGAATATCAACATGGGCAAACTCTGGGAGATGATGGACAGGGAGGCCTGGCATGCTGCAGTCCATGAGGTCGCAGAGTCGGACACTACTGGGTGACTAAACAACCACCATCTCATTCCTTTAAATACCCTGGTTACGCATATGCCTGACAAAGGTGAGTATATGCTGTCTTCTGCTGCCCAGCGAGGCCTGCAGCAAGCAACCCTCACACACGGCCCCTCACACTCCCGCCCCCGTGGAACTCAGGCTCACAACAGTCATTTTATATTAAGCAAACTCTGTAAGCAACTCTGGATTATTTTTAAAGCTGTGAGAAATTCTAGAAAAAAAAAAAAAAAACCCTCAGCAGACTCAAGACATTCAAGACAAACAGTTCCATGCTCCACTGGAAACAAAACAAAAGATGTTTTCAAAGTAGAGAGTTAATGGGACTCTGAGGGGTCAACAGCAGCAAGAACGAAATGTCCATATCCTGAAGGAGGCATCTTCTTACAAATAGGATCTGTTCTTCCAGACCACTCTGCCTCAGTTCTCTGAGTAGGTCCCCACCTGCCTGCATGTAAGGTAGGAGAAAAACAGCTGATTTCTGAGGGAATGTGGGCAGGCAGAGGATATGAGCTCATTTATTCACTAAAGTAAAGCCAACCCACAGCCCAAAGCATGCAAGCACCACATGCTCTCCTCAGCCCCAAGAATCAGCAGTCTGCTAATATCAGGGTGGAAAGGGAGTTCCTGTACCAAGAAATGCTCAGGAGATGTGCTTTCTCCCCAGTGACTAATAAGGGTGTCGCAGTATCTTTGACGCAGCCTTAGCAGTCCACTTCTCACTTGACTCTAACCGCTAGTTTATATGAGCTCCCCACCTGGGCTGTGAGCTCTCATAAGGACCAGTTCTCATCATCTACATCTCTCAAGCGACTAGCACAATGTCTGGCACACAGTGGTCCCCAAGTGTTTATTAACCGAATAAATGGATGCCTTACCCTTTCTTACTTGATCATTCAACAGAAATTCAATCTAACCTAAATCCCATATGCTGCCATGAAAACCAGCTCCTCTCATTCTCAGTAGAAAAAGATAGAACATATTCCTCCAGAAAAAAAAAAAAAAAAGCCACTAGAGATTTCCAGCCTAAAATTCAGCTATAGTTCTTCATGGCCCCCTCCTCGCCACCTGCTGTTAAGCAGCCTGACTCATCACTAGGACATATGTTCAAGGAATTTCTCCATTCCAGACCCTTTAAGTAAATGTGTGCTGGCTGGAGAGGGGTGTTGGGACTAAAGTAGACATATCTAGGGAAGCTGAGGCAAGTCTTCTGTGTAATTTCCCCAATCCTTACCAAAGGAAAACCCTCCTTCTCGAGCTTCCCAAAGGGATGGATGGGAAGAGAGGAAGCCCTGCCTCCATTAGCCTTGCCCATACCAAGTGGTGTGGACTGAATACTCTCCGATAAGACATTACCACCCAGGGACCTGGGGACCACAAATGCAAAAGGGAGCTGATAGATTCCATATAACTTCCTAAGCCCCAAACTAAGAATGACAAAAACTGTATTCTTCCCCATCCCCTTCCATCTCCACAACACTATATGATGGCTATAATACAACACTCCATATGACTATAATGTTTCAAGGAAATTGAATTTTTAAAATTGTGCTGTCACATTCAAGATCACTGCACTCCTCCCACTCCAGCCATGACAGAAAGGAGGGCAACAGCTGTGCTTTCTTTACTTGAAGTATCTTCAGGAACCAGAGATGCGCTGGCCTCTCTGGTCTCCTCCTGATTCCCAAGCCGACCGTCTACGCAGCTCCCTGATTCTAAAGTTCACCACCATAACGTCCACCAGAATTCCTGAGCCAACTCTTCATTCAAAGATTACCCTCAGTAACACCAAATACCATTACTCCAGCCAGCAACAAGGTGCAGGTAAGACCAAAGGCTTATACACATTAAGTGCTGTCTGAGTGCTACCACTAGGCTCAGGGCAGGGTAGCCTCCCTGAAATGCTGTACCTCTGGAAGGGAAAGGGACATGCAGGATTAGAAGATCCAGGAAGCCTGGAGCTTCCCCTCAGAGCCAAGGTTCCAAAGCTAAGGAAGGGGGCTGGAAAGCAAGGTGCAAAGGAGAGTAAACAGTTACTTCCTTTCAGTTACTCTTCCCGCTCCCCTTCTACGCGCACTCTCTCACCAGAGACCTCACCGCCACCAATCTATTACAGTCACTCTCCCTAAAGTCCTTCCAGATGGAGCCAGGTCCTGGCCGGGCTCCGTGGCCTGGGGCTGAACTGGAACTCACTGGGAGGAGGCAGGGAGCTGGATTTCATGCGAAGAAGAAGGAAACAGAGTGGAGGAGTAAAGGGCGGAGGAAGAGACAAAGCCTACGTTGAAAAAGAAAAAAAAAAGCTTTACAGCAAGAAGGTATGGTGCGGGAGACACCTGAGGGTAGGTGGGCAGGGACCGGGACAGCCTGGTGGAAAGGTGGCAGCGCGATGGGCTCCGGAAGCAGGAGCCTGGGAACAGACACGCCCGGAGGAGCTGAGGGGTTAAGTCAGGGCCTCTGCGGGGCCGGGGCAGGGTCTCACCGAGTGGGCTACGCCCCACAGGAACACGCCCACCAGCGGGTCGGCCGCCCGGAACACCTTCACCTTCTGCTGCACGAAATGCTTCTTCTTGGTTTTGGAGGCGAAGCCGAAACCCGCGCCGGGGGCCGCTGTCGCCGCCGGTACAGCGGCCGGCGGGACCGAGGAGGACGCCATAGTCTCCCGGGCACCCGACCGAGTGGAAGCTTGAGCGGTCTGCGATGCGGGTTCCCGACCCCGGAAGCGGCGCTCACCTGCGCCACCGTCACGTGACCGGAGGCTGGCCCGCTGGCGCGCGAGCAGGGCGGGGTAGGTTGACTCCGCCCCCTGGTGGTGGCCCGCACGCCCAGATGCCTGCGCGGTGGGCGGGCTCACCTGACGACGCGGAGTCGCGCGGAAACCTTTTCCCTTGAGGCTGCGAGCGGTCCGCGAAGCCCAGACCAATCATCCAGGCGTTGGGGTTGCTTTTTGGGTTAGACCGATTTAACCCTATGGTCGAGGGCTTCGTAGCTGTAAAGTGGCCGCTTGCCAGTTTTGCCCAGTTTCTAGCGATAACCTCGCGCCTGAGGCTAACCTGAAAGCATTTGCTTAAGAAGTAGGAGATCCCTTAAGTGGGTTTTGTGCTTTTAGAAAGACCGCTCAGGCATCATTCTGGAGGATGACCAGAGTATTGCAAAAGTCTAGGTACGAGGTGAGAAACTAAAACAGTGACTATTGGGATAGAAGGGATGGCCTCTAAAGGTTCAGTTTGGTGTTAGTGTGTAAAATTCATACTGGATGTGGGCTTTGAGGGAGAGGGAGACTGAGAATGAATCCCAGGCTTTTGCCTAACAGTGTTTAGGGCACCTGAGGGCAGCAGGACGTCTGGGCCCAGAGTTCAGCAGAATGATCTGGGCTGGGAATAGGAGTTTAATTTTTGTGAGCAATCTGTAGACATGAATAACAACTCCAAGGAAAGTCCAGTGACTGAACCCCCGGCATAGACCAGCATGTGAGAGGCTAATGGGAGAAGACTGAGAAGGGGTGGCCAGAGAAATAAACAGGGCCAGGAGAGCAGGGTCACAAAAGCCAAGGGAGGTGAGTTTCAAGAAAGAACGAATGGAGAGCGGTGTCAAATGTCCTGGAGAGGTGACGCAAGACAGTGCAAGACAATGGGGAAGTGCCCCGTTGTATGCTGTGATATGCATCTGTGTATGCTGTGTTATGAATCTCAGTTCGCAGCAGGGGAATTGAACACATGCCCTCTGCAGTAGAAATGCAGAGTCTTAACCACTGGACTATCAGGGGAGTCCCACAACTAGTGACCTTTGGAAAGCATTTTCAGCAGAACAAGAGCCAGATCAGGATGGGCTGAGGGATAAATAGGAAGTGAGAAAGAGGGGAGGGAACGGTTAAGACTTTTTCAGGAAATTTGGTTATGAGAAAACCTGGCAGGGAGTGTTATAGGGAAACACATGGTAAAACACACTTTTTAGGGAGACCTTACCAAGGAGAAGAGTCAAATTCATTAAAATAGAAGTTAACAAAGAAGATGCAAACTGCCCGAGACTGAATCACTTTTATTTTCTCTATCGAGTCTATGTAAGTACCTTAAGAAAGAAAATCTAGAAGGGCCTTGATTTAGTCTAGAGAAGGGAGATTTATCACTTGTCAGAAAGTAGAAACAAAAGGGATCTGTGTAGATAGAAGTGTACAGGTGTGTGTGTTTGGGAGGGAGGGAATGAAGAATTTCACACTCCATCACCTTAATTACGCTTTAAAACAGACATAGTTGTTGCCTAAGAGAGGTGAGTAAGAAGGGATTTAAGGAGGAAGGGTTTAGACCAGTTGCTCTGGGAAGTGGGAGAGAAAACAGCGGAGATACACAGAATGTTAAGCCAGCACCAAGGTCTGGTTAGCTCTGTGGCTCTTTGTTTTTAACTGCCCCAGTGTTTTAGTTGTGGGGTCTTCTCTGTTCATCTCAGAAGCTTTTAAGTGAGTACAGGGACAACAGGTGGAGCTGTGCCCTGGAGTGGGGGGTTAGAAGGGGGACTGTGGTGAACAATCTTGAGCCTAGAGAATTGAGCTCTTGGCAAGGGAGGGATGGAACTGATGCTGGGGCTGAGGGTGGTCTGTAGGAGAACAAGGAAGAAAACAGGACCTCGTTGTTAAAAATTACAGACAACCTGGATAGGTGTCCACCAACATTGAATGGTTGAGTAAATTATAGGGTAAATTTGTGGAAAAAATACATGTATATTTTTTAGTGAGGTAAGCATGTATACTGACATGAAAAGATCTCTAGGATATATTGTCAAGTGGGGCAGAGGGGAAACCTGCATGTAACTATATGGAAAAACACCTGGAAGACTGTCATAATGTCCCACACTGTCATAATGCCATTACCTGCAGGGAAGGGAGGGAGACTAGGGAGGGATAAAGATTTGCAACACCGGAGCGTCATCACTGAATTTATTTTATTTTAAAGATATCTATGTACATCAAGTAAATACACATGGGGGTTGGTGCGGTTTGGTTTGTCGTCCACGCTGGCATGCAACATTTTGGCAGAAGTGAGTGAGCAGGCCAGGTGCCCCAAGTGGAGACCCTGGCTCTCTGAAAGGAAGGTGGTGATGGGGTGAGGGGAGGGGAAGGAGGAGGACGGTCGAGTGAAGTTTCTGGTGAAGGCTTTGTGTGTTCCTTATTTACGTAAGTGAATTCTATTTCCCTTACATCTTGCTCAAGAGAAGGCTGCTCCCTCTGTCACCTCTCTCCTCATCTTCCCGATACATTACATTTTCTTCTGTGTTTGAAGAGAATCATTTGGTGGCAAGAGTATGTAAAACCCACTGGAGTCTTGGGGGCCCTGTGGGCTGATATGAGCACAAGTCTCCAGGTACACAGGAGTCTTCCCTCCTCTTCACCAGGGTCTAGAGACAGCGTGGCTCACTGACCCCACTCTTCCCTCTTTGCTTGGGGTAGGGGAGCCAGATTACATCCCTTTCCTCTGAGCAGTGGTTTTCAAACTACTCTACAGGAACCCTCAGGGTCTCTTAGGACCATTCAAGGGGTCCTCAACTAATGAACCATTTTCCATCAAACAGTAAAAATGCAAAATGCCCACCTCTGCCTCACTTCTAGTTACTCTTTATATCAGGGTTCTATTATAAGATTGGTTCTGAAAAACATTTGAATATCACCGCCTTGGATTTATTCCATACCCCTCTGGTATACTTTTTCCCTGCATTTCTCTTTAGTTGCTGAAAGGCCCAACAGGTAAAGGGAGAAGGGACTTCTTCCCTTGATGGAGTCATGGGCCATGACAGCCTGTATTTACCAGCTGGCACTCACACTGAGCTTTTTTTCCTGGTTAAGAAACTAAGTGATGGGTGGTCTGCTACCCTGTTCTTCCATCCCAGATAAGACAGGCTATCTGGACTCTTTCTTGATTTGGACTGGCTTGTGACCTCCACTCTGCATCCCTACAGTTACCTGGAAAGCCCCCTTAGCACCATATGGTAGGAAAGGATATGAAAACAAAACCATAGTCCTGTTAATTACATGGGAGCCAGAGAGCCACCCCCCAGCCATATCCCGCGTCCAGCCCTTGGGCTCCTCCACCTCTGGAAAAGCTGCCCTGCCCCTTTCTATAAAGTGCACTTAATGCCTGATAAGGACATTATAGAAGGAATTCTTGGAAAAAATTTTTTAATGTATATCATCAGGGAAAAGTCAGGCTACAGTCTGAAAGGAAGGCATTTCGAGATAGCTATTTTGCCAATGAACTGGAAGCCCCCACACCAAAAGGTGGAGACTGGAAGAATGCAGCCCAATATGGGACAGAGAAGGGAATCCAGCTCATCACTGTGGCAAAAAACTCTTAGGAATTTTCCAGCCTGTTTACCCCCAAAGCCAAAGCAATCCTACTGCTTCTGCTTGGCTAGAACTATCCCTGTGGACAGGTGAGCAACCATCTGATAGACTGTTGGGAATAGGTTGGCCTCCTTAACTTTGCAAAATCATTTTAACCAGCTTTGGCTTCTAGTCAGGAGCTCTGGGGTAGAGAATGTTAAAAGGAGTTTCAGGGAGAAAGGGAAGTGGTCCCTTGAGCAGTCCATGTTCTTGGTTTTCCAGGGGGAATAGGAAGGAGGAGGCAAAAGGCAGACTTCAAGGGGCAGAGGTGCACACCCAGAGCCCCTCGGTTCAGGTGAGGGGTGTCTGAAGAAAATTCTCTGTATAATTTAAGCAGTCCTTCCATTTTATCCTCCTCTGTGCTAAAAGTGGAAGGGGAGGGAGGAAGAGGCTCTTTCTGTATCTTATGATGCTAAGACATTCTTCTGCTTAAGGCTTTGTGTGCATGCATGTGTGCGTGTGTGTGTGTGTGTGTGTGTGTGTGTGTGTGTGAAGGATCACAGCCCTCTAGCTCCCATTTTCCTTTTTTAATCATCTCCATGACTAACACCACTCAGTGTGAGAAACGCATATATGAGAGAGAGAAGAAACTCTGACCCCCCCTCCCTATGGCCCCAAATGAGGAGGGTATACTATGCTTAGAAATTGCTAAATACATCATTAGATACTAGAGAGTAAGACATAGAGGAGAGAGAGACATAGCAGCAGCTTTTGATAATATAGATACAGAGTACAAAGATACAGAGTAAGAGAAGACATCAAACATAGTACAGTCAAACAACAAGGGTTGTTGGGGAGGGAGTTAGTATCAGAGACCACAGGTTTGCAGCATGCTGAGAGAAGAGGCCTCAGTCCCTCTTAGAAACTGGGGAAGAAAGAGAAAGAAATTGTGAGGAACCACCTTGCAGCCTGGCTACTGAACCGGACAGGGTAGCATCTAGGCCAGCTTGGGTTTCCAAGCTGTTTGATACCAACGACCAGATGCCACCCTCCCAAGCCCCTGCTCCTCCACCCCCAGGCCTTCCCTAACTCTTCCTCCCCCATTCCTACTGCTTGCTTCTCATGCCTTTCTGCCTGTGTGTGTGCCTGGCCTGTTGTTCTGGAAAACCCCTGGAAAGGGCTCAGCTTGGATGCCGCCCAACAGGAGGCCATGATCTCTTGTTTCTTATTCTCCAAGGATCCCAGTGCTCGGTTCTGAGCCCTAAAGCAGCCCTGGTGAGAAACTTGGCGACAGAGGAGAACCAGGAAGGTGCCTGCACCGCTGGGAGAGCACAGGGGACAGAGGTGGGGAAGGCTTGAAGGTAGGCACATACAGTTTTCCACTTCCACTGGCAAGATGGGAGGAGAGTGGATACAGCAGCTAGAGGAATAAAACGTAGGCTTCCTGGTGCATTTCCTAAAGCTTAATGGTGATATATGCAGATAGGAAGAGTGTAGGACACAGAGCTCTTCTAATTGTTGCTGTTGTTCAGTCGCCCAGTCGTGTCTGACTCTTTGTGACCCCATGGACTGCAGCCTGCCAGGCCTCCCTGTCCCTAAGATCTCCTAGTATCTACCATTAATAGATTCGGTGACCCTTGTTGGTGCTGTAGATGGACAGTGCCCTTGCCCACTTCTTCTGACATGTTGCAGTGACCCCTAGTGGCAGAAAGGCAGTACTGTGGCTACCACTATCACCAGGCACAAGGCAGGAGGGAGGGGCCCGTGTCCAGGGGACACCGGGCAGTTCCGATGTAGCCCCTAGGAGGGGATAGCAGGAGTTGAGGGACAACTATTTAGTAAAAGTTCTGAGATGATTAAAAAAGTGGGAGAAACAAAGAAGCTGAGGGCAAGGAAGGAAGCAACCTGAGACTGTTCAGAGGAAGCGGCCTGAAGCTACCTGAAAGTGCAGGTCTGCAGCAGCCCCTGTAGGAGATTAGCTGGCTGCCGTCTCTTGGTGGAGAGGGACAGCTTGGCCTGGTCCTCAGCCTCGTACCCGCAAGGCAGGTCACTCCTGGAAGAAGAGACCCAACACAATCACAGCGTTGTCAGTTTCCATATTAAATGACAGCATTCCTGTCACTTTGCCCTCTCAGCATGCCTGTGAGATAACCAAGGACAGCAACACTGGGCAAATCACCACGGCCAGTGATGGAGCTGATCTGCCCAAGGTCACAAAGGTCCCCAACATAGGAGAGAAACCCAGGTCATCAGACGTCCACGGCGGGTTTCCCCCCACCCCCACAGCTGCAATGGTGAGGAGCCATAGGGCGGACTGGAGGAGGGGGCAGTGCTCTACACAGAGGCAGGGGAATGACTGGATCTCCTGGACAACACGGTGATGGTGACAGTGGCTCTCATTTCTTCCTCCTCTCCCCAAAGGCTCTGGGGAACCGCTAAATTGGGCACAAGGGAAGGGTAACCATTTCTTCTGTTCTCACCCAGAGAGCCCAAGAGCGGTGGGGACTGGCGTACCTATTGTCATTGATATCTGTGGCATTTCCTGTAGAGATCACCGTGGAGAACACAGGATTGGAAGAAGGAAAAAAAGATGTGTTACAAACAATCTCCTCAAACCCTCTCTCATCCTAACTCCTTGAAGGAAAAGGTAAGAGTCTTGGGAACATAGCTGCCATCTTGGTCTGTGGCACTCTGTCTTCAACCACTCTGAGCTGCATCATTATTTTGTTTGACAAAAAGTCTCCCTGAGCCCTCATAGAGGAGAGGAGAATGGAGGGGAAGGGGTGGGAGAGGGGAGGGAGTGGCGGGGACAGGCATGTGACCCCACTCCTAAGAGCCCACGACCCTGAAGGGATGCACACTGTTTGAGCTGTAGGCATAGGGTCACTTATTTTCCTGATACTTTCCAGTTTGCCCTGGGGATCCCAAAGGCTGGTTACCAATCTTGTTCACTCACCATTGTCCATGTTGGCCTTCTGGTAGGAAGTCAAGGGGCCGCCAGAAGACGTGGCCCCACTGCTGGTACAGGATTTGCGAAGCTACATGGAGAAGAAGAGAGAGATGCAACATCTAATACCCACCTTCCACTATTCCAAGGACCACCGATCCACACTCACCCTCAGGGATGGAGCCATCCACCCTGCCCCTAAAACCAGAAGAGACAAACATGGCCGAAGATTAGGAGGGCAGATGCCCACCTTCTAATCAAAGGTCTGAAGTTGAGAAAGGGTTAGAAATGAAGCTACTTAGGAAAAGAATTGAATCCCACCCAATAATTAACCCAATCTTATGTCTTATAAGATGCAGAGAGCCTTGGGTTGGGGCTCCACCTATGCCCAGTTACTCACTACATATCTGAGGTGGAACTAGGTGCAGCCTGCAGGTACAAGTTCTGGTAGTTCTGGAAGAGGCTGTTGGTGTAACTGATGCACTCAGGGCTCCGGGTGCCATAGGGGTTGGTGGGTGAAGATGCCGGGTAGTGGCCAGGCCTGACGGGTTTGGCTGCGGCAAAGAAAGGAAAATGACCGTGAAGAGATCACCTGTCCTCTGCAGTCACTCTAGGTCCCTGAGCTACAGTTGAACTGAGTTGCTTATAAGATAATAATTCACTTTCTACTTTTTGGGGCGAGAGTGATGGGGTGAGGCTGAGGTGGGGTTGCTTAACATCAAGGAATTTGCCAGGATCCCCCGGAGTGTGATCCCACTGCCCACTCACCAATCTGGGCAGAATGGCCCCGCTTGCCGGAGCTCTTGTACCGCACGGCCTCCTTGATGCGGTCCACTTCCTGCTGGTACCGGCGCTTGTCCTTCATGGCACCCTCCTTGGCCTCCTTCAGTGCACCCTCCAGGGCCTTAACTCTCTCAGCCGTAGCCCTAAGTCGTTTTTCCAGTTTAGGAAGCTCACAACGCAGATCTGCATTGTCACGTACCAGCTGTGGGGTGAGCCCCGAGTCAGAGGCCGGGAGAAAAACAGCCAAGGATGAGGTGCCGAGGTGCCGGAGTTGGGGGTGCGGGCAGGAGAGAGAATACAGAAAAGTCCCATCAGGGAGGCGATGCCGCATTGTCTCCTCCAAAGGCCTCATTCCCTTTACCTAACTGCTGCTCTGGAAAGTGCTTTCCTTCTTCCTTCAGCAAACAGAGGCCAGGCATTAAAAAGTTACATCATTTTCTGAGCAGCAAAACATGTCAACTCCTCTGTAAGCCCAGAACTTTTCTTTTATTTTTTAAGTCACTTTTTTTTAAAAAAAAATTCAACCAAGGAATGATGCATGCTACAGATTAATCTTTAGTTTTTAGCCTAGAACTCTTGTGACAGTGCCCTGTTCTTATCTCTTCCTTGCCTAAACACCACCAAATCCCCAGTATCTCACAGCTGGTGCCAGACCAACAGCCCCAGGGCAACCATGGGGACAAGGCATCCCCCCTTACCCAGAGATGGCTATGTGGGCATGCACAGGGCAAGGCAGCAAGAGCACAGTAGCAGTTTGGAGGGTGGATATGGGGCTGAGCACAGGTTTGGTGCAGTGCAGAGCAGGAGCAGAAGCTGGAATACAGGTGCCCCCCCACACATCCACACATCCACACAGCTGCCCCATATCCACATGGCTGCCCCATAGGAAGGAAAGAAAATGTTTGAGGTCTCGCAAACATTTGTGCTCATTACCTTCATGTTCGAGGATTTCCTGGGCCGGCCCTCTCCCCATTATAATTAAGCAACCACCTTACGGCCAGGAAGAGACTTCCTGATCTTTTTACAATGTCTCACACAATAACTGAGGTTTACAGATTGAATAAGGAGCCAGCCTTGGAAGATAGCAGGTACATTGATGTAGCAGGGGACACTGGGAGAATTGTCCCTTTCATTTTGGACAACTTACAGATCATAAACAATGTTTTTGCTATGACAATAACTCAGTTCAATTTGTCACAGGCTGCAGCCCTGGCTATTTAAGGTCCTGTTTAACTGAGAGGTTTCTACATCTCTAGTGTTTTCCTTTCTAGTCTTGCATCCCCTGAGGGATGAAATTAGGAGTCCTAGCCTATAAGTGAGTAGTTTCTGGTCTTTGAGACTTAAACAGAGGCATGGGGGTGGGGGTGGAGAGGGAAGAAGAAAACAGCCTGTGATGTCCTGAAATGTGCCACAGTGCAGATGAACTTGGAGGACATTATGGTAAGTCAAATGAACCAGGTGCAGAAGGACAAATTCCAGATTACTCCACTTAAGAGTCTACTGAGATTCTTAAAGCAGTCAAAATTAAAGAGGCAGAAAGTAAAATGGGGGTTGCCAGGGGTTGGAGAGAGTGGGGAATGAGGTTATTATTTAATAGGGATGGAGTTTCAGTTCTATAAGATGAAAAGACTTATGGAGCAGGATGGTAGGGATGGTTGCACAACATTACGAATGGATTTAATACCACTGAATGGTACACTACGAATGATTAAAGGTGGTAAATTTTATGTTATGTGTATTTTACCACAATAAAAAGTTGCCGGGGGGGTGGGGTGGGGATGGAAGCAATGTAATATGCACTTGGAGAGAGAAGGAAAATGAATGCAAAAATTAAAAAGAATGGCAAAACTGATTACAAATGTTGTTTCCATCTTTTAACTTTTCTATAATGTTGTCACACTGTTGGATAATAAGCACAGGGGAAAAGACAGTAGTAAGGCCTTCTGCAGGTCCAAATAAAATAAACCCTGTGTACCATCATTGGGCCACAGTTCTAGGATTTTTTTTTTCATTATTAAAAAAATAAGAAGGTGTCCTGGGTATTGACTGTATATGCTGGGTGTGGCACTGGGAAGAAGAAAAGCTGAAGCTCTAGTTTAATGAGAATATGAGCGTAAAAAGCATTTTAAGGTGGATTTGAAAGGACAGGAATGAAGACTAGGTTAGGGTTTATTTTCAGAATTGTTTAAAGAGCCAGCTGACAGTGTGTTGCACTGGTCTTCAAGGCTCAGCTGTATGGCACTAGGGAGGGCTACCTGCTCTGTGGGCACCAAACATTTCCTGTCCTGACTCCTTTGGACTGCCCCTGCCACCTCCCCACCCCATACCTTTGAAACCCAGTCTTCCACCTAAGGAACCGCAGCAGCAAGGAGGGGGACAGAGAGGCAGCAACTTAATACACAGGAGTTTTCACTGACCAGGGGCTGCCTGGGCCATTTGGGACATCGTGTCATTTCTCTGCGTGCCTGCCCCAGGCCTAGGCATGGAGTCCTCACCACAAGAGAAAGCCCAGCTCCCCTGGCTGCCTCTGGCTCAGTGCTCTCCACTCCGGAACAGTAGTAAGGCCTTCTGCAGGTCCAAATAAAATAAACCCTGTGTACCATCATTGGGCCACAGTTCTAGGATTTTTTTTTTCATTATTAAAAAAATAAGAAGGTGTCCTGGGTATTGACTGTATATGCTGGGTGTGGCACTGGGAAGAAGAAAAGCTGAAGCTCTAGTTTAATGAGAATATGAGCGTAAAAAGCATTTTAAGGTGGATTTGAAAGGACAGGAATGAAGACTAGGTTAGGGTTTATTTTCAGAATTGTTTAAAGAGCCAGCTGACAGTGTGTTGCACTGGTCTTCAAGGCTCAGCTGTATGGCACTAGGGAGGGCTACCTGCTCTGTGGGCACCAAACATTTCCTGTCCTGACTCCTTTGGACTGCCCCTGCCACCTCCCCACCCCATACCTTTGAAACCCAGTCTTCCACCTAAGGAACCGCAGCAGCAAGGAGGGGGACAGAGAGGCAGCAACTTAATACACAGGAGTTTTCACTGACCAGGGGCTGCCTGGGCCATTTGGGACATCGTGTCATTTCTCTGCGTGCCTGCCCCAGGCCTAGGCATGGAGTCCTCACCACAAGAGAAAGCCCAGCTCCCCTGGCTGCCTCTGGCTCAGTGCTCTCCACTCCGGCCACGGTCTGCCCAGCGTCCCTCATGCAGTCCCAGGCCCACGCCTCTGAAATTTCTATTGGTTTCCACCTCACCCTCCAACAACATAGGCCTGGGAATTCCACTTGAGCAGAGGCAGGTTGGGAGCTTTGGGAAAGGGAAAACAGGCATAGAACCGAGAACAGGGTAAACGTGGAACAAAATACAGCATAAAGAAGGGTCAGAAGGAAAGGGAAGAGGGAAAGGGAAGGAAGACATGCAATAAGACTTTTCTAAATCCAAGGGCCTCTGAGGATTTAGGTATCCCAGGCCTCAAGAATTCTCTTCACCCCTTGCCCTCATCTTACCTGTTTGTGAACCTTTGTAAGCTGTTCCAGGTTGTTCTCAAGAAAGGAAATCTTCTGCTTTTGGGAGTGAATCCCCCCACTGTCCTCGGGCTCCATTTCTGCACTCTGAGGAGAGAGAGGGCGGGGGAAAGATACGGCCATCCTGAGGCCAGTCAGGCCCTACTCAGACCGGGCCCAGAAGCCCCACTGAAGGCTGCAGGGGCTGGAGAAACCTGAGGACAGGAGGGGGATATGGGGGCTGGGAAGACCCCAAGGCAGCACTCACTTTCTTGACTCGAGTCGTGACGTCTTGAACGAACAGTTTGCGAAGGTTGTGGAGGGTCTGGAGTTCCCGGGCCTGCAAAGAATGATGAAAAATTTGGGGCCACCAAATACGAGGTCACCATTCCCCCTCCAAAACTACTGGATCCTTCAGTCTCTCCAGACAAGTGAGTCACTCATCTGTTTACAAAAAGGTGTGTCCTGATCATACCACAGGCTTACTTCACAGAAAGGCAGGAAAAATAGGGTGCAGAAGAAATCACGGGGAGGATTGGACACAAGTCACCCCCCCGTTGGCTTGGCACAGAAGGGAAGTCACTCACAACTGTCTCCTCCAGGCCCTTAAGGTCCTGCTTGGACTGCTCATGTCGCTCGTACAGAAATCTGGAGGAAGACAGAAACAGAAAAAGCACTCAGGGCCACCCTGCCCCTCTGTCCCTCCTCCATTCCTTGATCTATATTTTATTATTACTTACTAAACTAGTTACTCATGTTCACAGTGCATAAATGAGAAAAGTAAGATGAGTTCCATAAAAAGCCCATGATTCTACCATTTACAGATCAAACCACAGTGAACATTCTAGTGTCCATCTTTCCAGACTCTTCCATGTGTGTGGCTCTCACATAAATGTTACGAGATTATACCATTCCTACTGTTGATAACCTGTTTATTACACTTCATGGAACATCACCCACATCTTTCCATGTCAGCTAATACTGAACAGAAGTCTTTATTCTCCCCCTCGCCATCAAGTGTTCTTCTGAGGACCTGGCTTCCTGTGGTCACCGTATTCCCATCTGGATCATGTCCTATCCCTGTGGTATGTGTGAGTAGCCGTCTGAGCCCATGTGGTCTCAGGTCTGCAGGTGATCCCGTCACTCACGTCAGCTCCTGGAGTTTGGTGCTTTTCTCGTGTTCTTCATTCTTCAGCTTCTCATAGTCAGCCTGGAGCTTCTCCAGCTCTAACTGGAGTTTCTGATTCAGGCTGCAGAGAGCAAGGAGGTATTGGGAAGAACAAGGAGATGTCAGCGAGGGACAAAGTGGAGACTGACTCCTTCAACACTTTCCTTATTGTACACATAAGTCTCTGTAGGGTTGACGCGTCTACCTCGGAGTATATTAGAGGCAGACTCAGGCTACTGCTTCCATGGCAGAATAAGGGGCCCTGCGCTATCAAATCAGAGAAGCCTGGAGCATAGGGACTAGTCCTCACTCCTTGTACCTCTTGGAGCTGGACTGCAAAGTCGTGTCTTTGCTGGGGCATGACCCATAGAAATTAAAGAGCTGGATCCTGGTGCAAGAGGGAGTGTGTGCGTGGGTCCAGCAAGGCGAGGGGACCAGGTGGAGACTGGAGCCACCCTGGGGAACTCTTACTCTTTGAGCTCATCGATCGTCTTCTGCTTCTCATTGATCTCATCCCGGAGCCGGGCCAGCTGCCGGTGATGGGCCTCCCGGTGGCTCTCCATCTGCAGCTCTAGGGCCTTCTGCAACACAATCCCACCCAAGTTCAATGCCAGACTCCCAGCCACCAGCCTGGTGAGGACCCCGCCAGGCCCCAGTCTCCCGAACACTTTCCTCACTTGCCTTCACATCCTCTGTGTCCTGTGTGTCTGGTTCCTTGTCCTTCAGGGCCACCTCATGCACAGTTTCTGAGGGAGAGGGAGGAAGCAGTTTATATCACACCTACCACGTCCAGACAGAACTTCACATTGCGACCAGAGCGCCAGGCAGCGCAGGGTACATTTACCCTTAGAATGGGCCCACGGGGATGTTCTTTGGGTGAGGACTGCCCAATTTCATATAGCAGGGACAGAGGATGATGTAGGGTTTATGGTTCACGTAAAATGAGCTACATGCCAAAGCATTCTAAGCAGCATGTGAGTTGGACTCCAGGATTTCAGTCTAATGCTTTGGTGAGTGTGCTGACAGGCAGCTTCCTGTGATGTTTGTCGCCTTGCCTTCCAACACCCTCTCTGATCTCAGGTCCCAGGATGGGTGGGTTGGAGGTTTACGCAGGCCTCACCTTGGGCCTGGAGCTTGGCCAGCTCGTCACTCAGGGAGTCATAGGACTCTTCCAGGTGCCGTTTCTTGAGTTCCACGCTCTGCATGTATTCTGTCAGGGAGCGGATCTTGGCCTCATGCTGATGGGGTGAGGGTTGGTAAAGAAGATGGATAGAGTCAAGGACCCAACTCCAGGCAGCACAGATCTCCACAAGCTCCAGCTCTCCCCACTTCCTGCTACACCTTCCACCAGGATGCAGGACTGAGGGCCATTCCTCTGGAGACCCTTGCTTTCGACTCTCCTGGTGCAGAGGGCAGATCCCCCTGCACCTTCAGTTCTCTAGCCTGGACCCTCTCCTGCTCCCCTAGCTCTTCTGTCCTTGACTTCAGCTGACCCTAGGCCCTTGACAGAAACATGGTGCTAGCAGTCATCCCACAACCACAGAGTTGCCTGCCCTCTCCCACGGCACTCAGAGCCTCTCTACCTCTGGCATTCACCTGGGAGATGAGGAGTTGGCAGGATGAGAGCTCCCGCCCAGTCACTTCCATCTTGCGGTGACATTCGACCTGAAGGTTCTCCAGCTGCCGGCACCGCTTGACCACAGACTTGACTTCAGATTTGATTTTGCTGATGTAGAGTCGGGCCACCGTGAACTCCTCCTCAATGGCCCCGCTGATCTCCACTGGCTGTGGGGTGAACATGGGAGGGAGAAGATGCCTCTTTGCTCCTGGGAAGCCCCTTATCCATTTCCTTCCACTCGGCCTAGCCCCGCACACACCCACAGGCACAGGGACTCAGTGGGACAGGTATGTTCCAAACAACTTTTAGCAGCTCTGTACCACCTGGCTTTTCACACTGAATCCCCTTCTCTGCATCCAACGATCTGTTCTGACAGCCACCCTCTTCCCTTCTATAGAGAAACAGGACATTCTGTAGTCAGACTGATCCACTTGATCACACAGATGGGGCATCGTCACTGCCACAGATCTGTCTATATCATTCCTACTTTTGTGGCCCCATCTCCAAAGCCTGCTAAAAGCACATCTCCACTGCTTCCTTATCCAGCAATGTAAATTTCACCAGGTATGTAGATCTAAACTGTGTATTTCAGTTGAGTCTATGCAAACCTCTGCGTGTTTTCCTGTGTCTAGTTTGCAGGTGTGCTTCCTGGATCTTGTCCTCCTCCTCTCAGTATCTCTGAGGACATGAGTGTCTCACCTACACCTCCCACCAGTGCCCAGAACAAGAAAGATCTGAACAAGGCTGCCACGTCTTTCTCCACTCACCAGCTTAATCTCCCCGTTGCCCACGATGACACTGAACTCACTCAGGTCCTTCATCAGCCCGTTCAGTACCTCAGCAATCCGTTTTCGCTGGTGTCCACTGACCTCCTGCAGCCGCTGCAACTCAGACTCCAGAGACAGCATGGTGGCCTGGGGACAGTCCTTCAGGTCATGCCAGCACCATTTTCCTGCTTCCCTCCCCATCTAGCCAGAGGCCTCTCCCTTCATGCATGACCCTGATGGTTGCTGCGAAGAGAACACAAGCCCTGCAGAAGGGCCTGGAAGAGAGAGTGCTCAGGAGGGTAAAGTGATGCAGTGGGAGAGGGGCCCACCACGAACTGAAGGACAGCACAAAGGTACAAACACAATACCACCCTCTTAAGGAAGCAGAGTTCCCTCTGGACGCAGAAGGTGTTCTGAGGCCAGGGTACTCCTGGCTAGCCACTCACCACCTTCTGAGACAGCTCATCCACCAGAAGCTGGTTCTGCTGGCTCTTCTCCTCCACCTCCTGGGACTTCTGGTCATAGTTCATGGCAGCTCCTCCAGAGCCTGCAGCACTTCCTTTACCTCATCCTTTGCGGCATCATTCTCTGATTGTAGGTGGCTCAGCTCCCGCTGGACCTTCTCATTGTCTCCTCGAGTGGACACCAGCAGCTGCAAGGGAGGAGTGGGTCATGGGCAGGAGTCTTCTGCCAGTGACAAGCTCGCCGGCTCCTTGGTCTGGGGAAGCTGAGCCCCCCTCATCTAGGTATAGCTCTCAGAGAGAAGCAAGGGCCCAAGCAAGAGTCAAGAGGAACGGGGCTTTCAACTTCATAGAAATAGGGTACCATAATGAAGGAGCACCCAGACTCCAGTTTCTGTGCTTTAAGCAAAACCCCAATTAAGCCCCCAGATTTCTATTGTCTCAGGGAGGTGACTAACCCCTAAGCAGAATGCCCCTTCTTCCATCTTTCCAGAAAAGGTCTTTTTCCTGCCTTTCAGGGATGGACACACAGTCCTCTCCTCTCTTGTCTTGCCCTCCTTCCCATTACCTCTTCCTGGTCCAGCATCTGCTGCTTGAGCTTCTCTATGAGCTGGCTCTGCTGGTTGATCTCATCATCCTATCAGAGGCAAGGGGATAAGATGGAATGAAGGGAAGCTTCTCATTCCAGTTTAGACTTGGGAGCTTGGGGCAGATATGGATCTTGATAAAAATTCAGATAGTTTAGGCTTTGAGTTCAAAACATCCTAGGCCTTCCCTGGTAGTCCAGTGGCTACGACTCTGTGCTCCCAATGCAGGGGGCCTGGGTTCGATCCCTGGTCAGGGAACTAGATCCCACATGCAACAACTAAGAGTTCCCATGCTGCAACTAAAGAGCCCTCATACCGCAATGAAGATCAGAGATCCTGACTGCTGCAACGAAGACCCAGCACAGCCAAATGAATACATAAATATTTCAAAAAGAAGGAAAGGAACTCTATATCCTAAAAAGAAAGAAGTCTTTTCCTCAGCTTCTCTCCTTGATTCCTGCCCTCACTTTTTAATTCCTTTCTTTCTGGAAGTTAGTATAACCTTGCAGTGTACAGCAAAAGCCTTCAAATGTTCACATCCTTTAACTGAGAAATCCCACTCCAGCACTCCATTCTAATTAAAGCAAAGTCTTATATGGACAAGAGACAAAGATAGTCACTTCAAAGTTATTTATATAGCAAAAATAACCAACTAACAAAACACAAAACCCTAGAAGGCCTGTAAATAAATAAATGGTTAGATGGATTCTGATACATGGACTGTAAGGCAGCCATTTAAAAATACTTCAGTGAAGAACTGTTAACAAAGTAGGAAACTGCTCATTATAAAATGCGGAATGAAAAAATCAGATGTGAAGTTACACATACAGTATAATCTCAATTGTGTGGCTTTATTTCTGAATGGTGGGAGGAGGCATGATTGAAATTTTCTTTAATATGTTTTTATTTATCTTCCACATTTCAATAACAAACATTCATCTCCTTTAAAATCAGAAAAATAGTCAGGATAAGCTACTTTTTTGAGCCCTCACTTACCATCCCACCAGGCTCACCCCCGTGCCCTGCCCGATGTCCTCACCTTGTCATCAAGCTGCTTGTAGAGGCGGCGGATCTCCTCCTCGTACTTCTGCCGCTCCTCGGGCGCGATGCGCACTACGATGGATGAGTTGTCGTTCACAGGTGTCTCCTCGCAGAGCTCGGCTCCCAGGGCAGCATCCTCCCCAGCCAGGCGCTCTGTCTCAGGCACGTTCTCTCCTGGAGAAGTGGCAGAGCAAGGTGAGGGATGGGGGCAGGGACAGCTGCACCCGCAGGCCCTTCCTCCCTCACTGCCCATCGCAGAGACCTCCTGGCTTCCATGTCTCTTGCCCAGTGGACCGTCCACCTTTCTGGGGGTGGGGAATAACAGAAGTCAGCCCCCTCTTGCTTTCCCTCATGACTGCTCTACCACATCCCTCCAGAAGCACAGTCCTCTTGGAGGTCGTAGAACTTCCAAGAACTCCCAGAACTCCTCACTAACCATTGCGCCACCGGCTCAGCTCTGCCTCCAGCTTCGCAATCGTCTCCTTCTAGCCTTTGTCTTCTCCTTCTCCTTCTCATATTTCTTTTTCCACTGCTCAGCAGTCAACTCCAGATTCACGGAGGCAGTGTTCTTAATGGTCTTTGCCCTGGAGAGGGGAACGAAGAGATGAGACCTCCATTAAGGCTCATAAGACCCTGAGCGGAAAGCACAGCAGGGGCTGGGGCAGGGAGTAGGGGACCCCGCCACTGACCGCTGCCCGAACATCAGGGTGGACTTGGTCTCCGCATCATTGTAGCTGGATGGTGAGCAGCAGATGAACATCGTTGTTCGGCAGTTTCCTCCCAAGGAGTCCTGGAGAATCCGTGTCATTTTACTGTCACGATATGGAACGTAGCTTTTCTGGAGGAAAAGGGAGGCCCCGAATCAGAAAAATTCAGCAGGGGAATCAGAAAAGATGGTAAGGGAGTTTCCTGGTGGCATAGTGGTTAGGATTCCAGGGTTTCACTGCCATGGCCTGGGTTCAGTCTCTGGTTGGGGAACTGAGATCCTGCAAGCCGCATGGCACAGCCAAAAAAAAGAAAGAAAGGATGGGACTTCCCTGGTGGTCATCCAGTGGTGAAGATTCTGTGCTCTCAATGTAGGGGGTCTGGGTTCAATCCCTGGTTGGAGAACTAGATCCCACATGCCACAACTAAAGATCCCACATGCCGCCACTAAGACCTGGCGCAGCCAAATAAATAAAATAATTAAAAAAAATATTTTAAAAAGCAAGCAAGAAAGGATGGTAGTGCTTTCTAGTGCTTCACTAGGGGTGGAGCAACCCATGAATTGGGCATGATGAGATGGGGGCATTAGGAGAAGGCAGAAGATGGGGTGAGGACCCCTAAGAAGCACTCACCGTGCCCTCAGCCAGCGCCGAGATCACGTTTCCCAGGGCCGACAGGGACTTGTTGATATTCTTGGCCTCATCCAGCACGGCTCCCTCAGCTCCAGTCTTGCTGACCTACCAGGGCACAAAGGGTGAGTGTGTCATGAGTGGTTGCAGAGCGAGTGGGCTCCCCGCTCCTCTTTCCACGTAAGGTGGCTTAGTCCAAGGAGAGGGGGATAGGAAAGAAGATGTCAGAAGGCCCTCCTCTGTTCCCCTAAATGTTCTGGCTACAGACTCTCTCCCCTACACATACAATATTATACAATATTCCATTTATGTGAAATGTCCAGAAAGTAAAATCCAGAGTCAGAAAGTAGGTTAGTGGAAACCAGGGGATGGGGGATGGGAGACCAGGGCATGATTGTTAACAGGTGATGAGAAGGTTCTGGCGTCAGGGGCAATGACGCACAACCTTGCAAACACGCTGAACTGTATACTTTAAGATGGTGAGCTTCACGGTATCTGAATTCTAGCTCAGTGAGAGTTATTTTGATTTTTAAAAAGGCCACCCCACCTCAAGGTTTCCTTCCCTGACCCCTTCACCCTGGCAGGAACCCCCACCTTCTCGCTTCCTGCCAGGTCCACTAGATACAGCTTCCCACTCAGCTTCTGCTCAGTCTCCATATTCTCCTGCTTGATGTTGATGAGGAAGATGCTATGGCTTCGAGAGCTGTGTTCATTCATGTCTGTAAGAGGCAGGATGAGACAGTCCTTATACCAAACTCTGGAACGAAGCCCTCAGTCCCCAGCTTCCACGGACCACTGCCCCTACCCGCTGAAAGAGGAAGTGTCCGCCGGGACCAGCCCAGCCCCTATGTATCCCTGGTAGCAAGGGTGCAGGGTCTCACAGACAAGCATCTCTCCTCCAGAGGAGGACACAGCCTTCCCCTGCTCACTTTCAAGTCCCTCAGCCCCGTGGGCACAGAGGAGGCAGATGCCAGACTCAAGAGCCCCTGATCTCCCCCACTCACTGGTGACAGCCACATGACGATTTGATTTCCCTTCATCAATCACATCTAAAATCTCCTCCGGGCTGGACACAAAGCGCTCCGTACAACCCTGCAGGGGGCAAATGGACAGTGACCCCATACACTTTGGTCTACAGAATAAATTACCTGCACAGTGACCAAATGACCCTTCAAGGCAGTGCCTTGGCCCAGGCCCAGACTCCTCCACAGTCCTGGCTGTCTGCCCTCCGGCTCCTGGGCCGTGATCTCCCCTCCCCCTGTGCTCGCGCTCTCAATACCCTGGCCCCACCTGCCTGCCCCGGCTTTGCTCTCACCTTGACAAATGGCACTCGGTTCTTGTCCTCATGCACAGACAGATTTGTCTTGGTCACTGAATCGAGACAATTCAAGGTGAGCAAGGAGCACTTCCACTCCCCCACCTACCCAACCCCTTTACCCTGCAGTCTGCTCAGATGGATGATTCTTCTGTGTTCAAAAGGGAAGAAGACTCCCCTGTGAAGCCTAAACTCCCTGCTCACTCTGAAGGCTGTTCGTTCGTCCTCCTGCAGGATTCCAGCCCCAGGGCCCCAGCTAGGCTGAGGTTGTTTGCATGTGGGCCTGGGCATCTAAGCTCATCTTCTGACCCTTTCGGTTTTTGGAAATTCTTGGTGAGTGAAGTTAAGGGCCATGAGTACAAGTGTGTGTGTCCTCGTATGCCTGCTGCATCTCTCACCAAACAACACCTAAGCCCAAGAGGCCAAGAACACTGTGATTGTTCTCTTCCTTGCCCTCCTCACCCCCCACCCACCCACTGGGATTACACACCACTCACCATCCAGAAGGTCACGGATTTTGTCCAGGTAAATCTCAAAGTAAGAAACCTGGGTTAGGAAGAAAGAAGTATAAAGTGATGGGGGCCTATCTTACATCTGATTCAGGTATCACAGGCTAATGTGATCCACTCAAATAGTGGTGGTGGGAGGGAAAGGGCAGAAGAGACTATTTTGGCAGAGAAGAACTTAGGTAACCACGGGGGAGAATAAGTTGGGGCGCCCAGGATCTCAGTGGGTTCATGCTAGATCCTCCCCTCCCAGTCCCATAAGAGGATGCCCAGTGGTCATGCCCTGATCACCTTGATATGGAACTCAAGATTCTCATCCATGGAGTAGATGTGGTTGAAGATGTCTCGGGCAATTCGAGGAATGATTCCCATCAGCTGGGGGTCATGCAGCTTTCCCTGGGAGTAAGGGTAAGGGTATTCCAAATGAGGCTGGGGCTCAGGAGGAATCAGATAGTTCAGAGGGAGGCAGACAAACACAGAGGTAATAGCTGCTAAGAAGACCATCCTGACTTTAGGGGATGGTTACTACCTTTAGTGGAAGGAAGAGGGAACTGAGCAGCCCTTTGAACTGTCATTGCTGCTGTTTTCCAGGTAAAAGAAGAAAACTGGCATAGTGGAAAGGAGGGTGAACAGCAGCAGGCTGAAGGGAGTCCATTAAACTTCCACAATAACACTGCCCTTCCAGTGCTACACAATAACACTGTACCAGGCAGCCCTCATTCCTAGATCTCCCCCAAATGAGACTCCTTGGCCTCCCATTAACACTCCCAGCTCCTCTCTCCCATAAAAGTTAGAACCCTCACCTCCATAGTATGTGTCTTCCCTGAGGATGTCTGTCCATAAGCAAAAATGGTGCCATTGTAGCCAGCTAGGACATCTGGAAGAGATGGCAGATAAAGACCACTGCTAGAGAGAAGTAGGGTAGGGAATGGAGCTTGAAAAAGTACACTCTCAAAATACACTCATTACCTTTGACAATCTGCATGGCACAGGCATGATAAACTTGCTCCTGAGTCGTGTTTGGGGGAAATACACGGTCAAAGACATATGGCTTCCCCTGGAGTGGAAATAAAAGACGGCAGACATCAGTAGGGAGGTGTGGGGAAGAAGAAACACCTGAAAAGGCACCTGTTCCTCAACCTTCTGTACTCATGGACAATTATGGGGATGAAGGAAACCAAAGAGAAGCAAAGCTTCGTAATGACACCAGGAGTTATACCCGTGGGCTAGAATGTCACTGAGGAGTGTCACATGGCGATACGATGTGAGAGGATCCCAGCCTTGGTGTGACAAACTCACCATCCCAGATCCCCTGCCTGGGATCAAATGAGAAAAGACAAAAGGACTACAGGCTGTAGAAAGTGAAGAACAATCTACTGACATTAAAAATCTACCACTATGTTAAAAAAAAATCTTCCTCATAGATCCATATGTTCTGATATGAAAAAATGTTAAAGATGTATTATGACTGGACAATGCAAAGTTAGGGACAGATGTATAGTGTGTTGCCTACTGTGTAAATGAAATATACAAATGCTGAACTACTGAGCTGTTATGGAAATATTAACACAAGCTCTCTCTTTGAAAAAACATATGAAATCAGAAATACAGTTCTTCCTTTAGGGAAACAGCTTTAAGTAAAGAGAAACTGTGAAGCAAATCACTCAGACCTACAAGTATCTTGTTCAGTTCAGGTAATGTTATATCTCATGTGTGCTGATAAGAATGCTAAAGATACAAAATACTTACAACCCAGGGACCCAAAGAGAATAGATTTGCTATCTGATCATATAAAAGGGAAGATCTCTGGTACAATTCAAAGAGACTCTGCTTGCTTTCCATTGTAAGTGACAACTTTTCAGTCATGTTTTCCCATTATTTGGTATAAAGAAACTATGACATAGTTGACAAAATTATTTTGCTACAGAGACCATCTTTATTAAACTGATTAACCTCCAAGTCTATAGACACCATAGTTTGGGAGACATATTTTAACTAAGACAAATCATAAGCATTGGAGAAGGCTGGAGATGTGGGTCTGGGCATATCTACAATACTGCACTGACACAGATAAACTTTTTTTCCAAAAGGAATTGTACAAAAAATATTAACAATGATTAGAGAGAGAAACTGGGAGGGAGAGGTGACTTTCATTTTTCATTTTATCCTGGAAGGTTTACATTTTTAAACCAGGTGCAAGTATTATGTTTTTTATTTTTTAATGCCAAAGAGAGTGAGAAAATAGTGTGGTTTTTGTTTTTCTTTTTAATTCTTTCCAAAAAGGATATTTAAAAGATTTTCAAAAATTGGTTTATGATAAAAGTCAACCAGGAATATTTATCTGGTCTCTCTGTGGTGAGGGATTCTGAAGTCCCAAAAACAGAATCCACAAAAAGAAAAAAGTTGTGCAAGTGCTCTCTGCAATGAAGAGATACTGTAAACGTATACTACTGTAAACTGATAGGGCCTTTCTGGAGGGCAA
>SJXQ01003444.1:116376-211505 GCA_006408695.1 Aepyceros melampus
TGGAACTCTGCATTCAGATGCTTATATCTTTCCTTTTCTCCTTGGCTTTTCACCTCTCTTCTTTTCACAGCTATTTGTAAGGCCTCCCCAGACAGCCATTTTGCTTTTTTGCATTTCTTTTCCATGGGGATGGTCTTGATCCCTGTCTCCTGTACAATGTCACGAACCTCATTGCATAGTTCATCAGGCACTCTATGTATCAGATCTAGGCCCTTAAATTTACTTCTCACTTCCACTGTATACTCATAAGGGATTTGATTTAGGTTATACCTGAATGGTCTAGTGGTTTTCCCTACTTTCTTCAATTTAAGTCTGAATTTGGCAATAAGGAGTTCATGATCTGAGCCACAATCAGCTCCTAGTCTTGTTTTTTTTTTTTTTTTGACTGTATAGAGCTTCTCCATCTCTGGCTGCAAAGAATATAATCAGTCTGATTTCGGTGTTGACCATCTGGTGATGTCCATTTGTAAAGTCTTCTCTTGTGTTGTTTGAAGGGGGTGTTTGCTATGACCAGTGCCTTTTCTTGGCAAAATTCTATTAGTCTCTGCCCTGCTTCACTGTGCATTCCAAGGACAAATTTGCCTGTTACTCCAGGTGTTTCTTGACTTCCTACTTTTGCATTCCAGTCCCCTATAATGAAAAAGACATCTTTTTTGGGTGTTAGTTCTAAAAGGTCGTGTAGGTCTTCATAGAACTGTTCAACTTCAGCTTCTTCAGCATTACTGTTTGGGGCAGGAACTTGGATTACTGTGATACTGAATGGTTTGCATTGGAAATGAACAGAGATCATTCTGTCAATTGCACTCATCACACATGCTAGTAAAGTAAAGCTCAAAATTCTCCAAGCCAGGCTTCAGCAGTACGTGAACCGTGAACTCCCTGATATTCAAGCTGGTTTTGGAAAAGGCAGAGGAATCAGAGATCAAATTGCCAATATCCGCTGGATCATGGAAAAAGCAAGAGAGTTCCAGAAAAACATCTACCTCTGCTTTATTGACTGCCAAAGCCTTAGACTGTGTGGATCACAATAAACTGTGGAAAATTCTGAAAGACATGGGAATACCAGACCACCTGACCTGCCTCTTGAAAAATCTGTATGCAGGTCAGGAAGCAACAGTTAGAACTGGACATGGAGCAACAGACTGGTTCCAAATAGGAAAAGGAGTATGTCAAGGCTGTGTCTTGTCACCCTGCTTATTTAACTTCTATGCAGAGTACATCATGAGAAATGCTGGGCTGGAAGAAACACAAGCTGGAATCAAGATTGCCAAGAGAAATATCAATAACCTCAGATATGCAGATGACACCACCCTTATGGCAGAAAGTGAAGAAGAACTAAAGAGCCTCTTGATGAAAGTGAAAGAGGAGAGTGAAAAATTTGGCTTAAAGCTCAACATTCAGAAAACGAAGACCATGGCATCTGGTCCCATCACCTCATGGGAAATAGATGGGGAAACAGTGGAAACAGTGGCTGACTTTATTTTTGGGGGCTTCAGAATCACTGCAGATGGTGATTGCAGCTGTGAAATTAAAAGACACTTACTCCTTGGAAAGAAAGTTATGACTGACCTAGATAGCATATTCAAAAGCAGAGACATTACTTTGCCGACTAAGGTCCGCTAGTCAAGGCTATGGTTTTTCCTGTGGTCATGTATGGAGGGAAGTGTTGGTGTAAAGAAGGCTGAGTGCTGAAGACTTGATGCTTTTGAACTGTGGTGTTGGAGAAGACTCTTGAGAGTCCCTTGAACTGCAAGGAGATCCAACTAGTCCATTCTAAAAGAGATTAACCCAGGGATTTCTTTGAAAGAAATGATGCTAAATCTGAAACTCCAGTACTTTGGCCACCTCATATGAAGATTTGACTCATTGGAAAAGCCTCTGGTGCTGGGAGGGATTAGGGGCAGGAAGATAAGGGGACAACAGAGGATGAGATGGCTGGATGGCATCACTAACTTGATGAACGTAAGTCTGAGTTAACTCCGGGAGTTGCTGATGGACAGGGAGGCCTGGTGTGCTGTGATTCATGGGGTCGCAAAGAGTCGGATACAACTGAGGGACTGAACTGAACTGAACTGAACTGAGAAGCCTTTTTAGGAGATAGTGATCTTAAGATGCTAGGGGCAAACAGGATTTGGAAAGATAAGAAGTAAACTGAGGAATGTAACTTGAGTTATAATGTAATCACAAGTTAACTACTGTAAATCTGGGTGGGGAAAACTAAAAACATCAAACCTCTGACCTAATGCTTTTGTCAAAGTATAAAAGAGAACCTGAAGCTTGAAATAAACATGTAGTCCCTTGTAGCTCAGTTGGTCAAGAATCTGCCTGCAGTGCAGGAGACCTGGGTTCAATTCCTGGGTTGGGAAGATCCCCTAGAGAAGGAAATGGCAACCCACTCCAGTATCCTTGCCTGGAAAATCTCATGGACAGAGGGCTGCAGTCCATGGGGTCACAAAGAGTTGGGCACGACTGAGTGACTAACACCTCCATACTATGAGTCAGAGTCTACATCATCGCCCGCTGACACTGCTCACCCCAGGCTGATTTCCTGGCTGCTGGAGCTGGACTCTGGCAATAGATGGAAAAATCCTCCACACAGTTCTAACAAACCAAATAAAACATGACACTGAGAAGATCATACCCATGATCAAGTACAATTCATTACTGGGGTGCAAGGATGGTTCAATATACACAAATCAATGAATGTGGTATACCTCAGTAACAGCATAAAGGATAAAAAGTTATATAATCATCTCAATATATGCAGTAAAATCATTTCACAAAATTCAACACTACTTTCCATGGAGGAGAAAATGGCAACCCACTCAAGTGTTCTTTCTGGAAAATCTCATAGACAGAAAAGACTGTTCGGCTATAATTCATGGGGTCACAAAGAGACAGACATGATTTTGTGGCTGAGCATAGAATAACATCCCTTACACTGAAATGGTCAACAAATTAGGCATAACAAGTGTGACATAGTGATTTATAATAAGAATATGTATAGCATGGTGACTATAGTTAATAATACTGTTTATTATATATTTGAAAATTGCTCAAAGAGTAGATCTTAAAAGTTCCCACTACAAAAAAAATATTTTGTAATTATATGTAGTGATAGATGTTAACTACATTCATGGTGGTGATTGGTGTTGTTCAGTCACTAAATTGTGTCTAACTCTTTATGACCACAAGGACTGCAGCATGACAGACCTCCCTGTCCTTCACTATCTCCTGGAGTCTGTCCAAACTCAAGTCCTTTGAGTCAGTAATGCCATTCAACCATCTTATCCTCCAGCATTAGGGTCTTTTCCAATGATTTTTCAACCCTAAAAACATAAGGCCTCTAAGGAGGCCTTACAAATAGCTGTGAAAAGAAGAGAAATGAAAAGCAAAGGAGAGAAGGAAAGTTATACACATTTGAATGCAGAGTTCCAAAGAATAGCAACGAGAGATAAGAAAGACTTCCTCAGGGATCAGTGCAAAGAAATAGAGGAAAACAATAGAATGGGAAAGACTAGAGATCTCTTCAAGAAAATTAGAGATACCAAGGGAACATTTCATGCAAAGATGGGCTCGATAAAGGACAGAAATGGTATGGACCTAAGAGAAGCAGAAGATATTAAGAAGAGGTGGCAAGAATACACAGAAGAACTATACAAAAAGATCTTCATGACCCAGATAATCACGATGGTGTGATCACTCACCTAGAGCCAGACATCCTGGAATGTGAAGTCAAGTGGGCCTTAGAAAGCATCACTATGAACAAAGCTAGTGGAGGTGATGGAATTCCAGTTGAGCTGTTTCAAATCCTGAAAGATGATGCTGAGAAAGTGCTGCACTCAATATGCCAGCAAATCTGGAAAACTCAGTAGACATCCTGGAATGTGAAGTCAAGTGGGCCTTAGAAAGCATCACTATGAACAAAGCTAGTGGAGGTGATGGAATTCCAGTTGAGCTGTTTCAAATCCTGAAAGATGATGCTGAGAAAGTGCTGCACTCAATATGCCAGCAAATTTGGAAAACTCAGCAGTGGCCACAGGACTGGAAAAGGTCAGTTTTCATTCCAATCCCAAAGAAAGGCAATGCGAAAGAATGCTCAAACTACCACACAATTGCACTCATCTCACATGTTAGTAAAGTAATGCTCAAAATTTTCCAAGCCAGGTTACAGCAATACGTGAACCATGAGCTTCCAGATGTTCAAGCTGGTTTTAGAAAAGGCAGAGGAACCAGAGATCAAATTGCCAATATCCGCTGGATTATTGAAAAAGCAAGGGAGTTCCAGAAAAACATCTACTTCTGCTTTATTGACTCTGCCAAAGCCTTAGACTGTGTGGATCACAATAAACTGTGGAAAATTCTGAAAGAGATGGGAATACCAGATCATCTGACCTGCCTCCTGAGAAATCTGTGTGCAGGTCAGGAAGCAACATTTAGAACTGGACATGGAACAACAGACTGGCTCCAAATAGGAAAAGGAGTATGTCAAGGCTGTATCTTGTCACCCAGCTTATTTAACTTGTATGCAGGGTACATCATGAGAAATGCTGGGCTGGATGAAGCACAAGCTGGAATCAAGATTGCCGGGAGAAATATCAATAACCTCAGATATGCAGATGACACCACCCTTATGGCAGAAAGTGAAGATGAAAGTGAAAGAGGAGAGTGAAAAAGTTGGCTTAAAGCTCAACATTTGGAAGACTAAGATTATGGCATCTGGTCCCTTCATTTCATGGGAAATAGATGGGGAAACAGTGGAAATGTTGCAGGAAAGGGGACCCCCTCCACGGCCTGAAACTGGGCTCTTGTCTAACACTCAGAAATGAATTGTCCGAGGAGACACATGTGCTGACAAAGCAGGAGATTTTATTGGGAAAGGGCACCTGGCTGGAGAACAGTAGGGTAAGGGAACCTAGGAGAACTGCTCTGCCATGAGGCTCGCAGTCTCGGGTTTTATGGTGATGAGATTAGTTTCCAGGTGGTCTTTGGCCAATCATTTTAATTCAGAGTCTTTCCTTGTTGCACACGCATTGCTCAGCCAAGATGGTTGCTAGCGAGAGGGATTCTGGGAAGTGGATGGACACCCGGTGTCTCATTTTGACCTTTCTGAACTCTTCCAGTCCATGGTGGCTTATTAGTTCTGTATTCTTTATCAGGATCTTCTGTCATAAAACAACTCACGCAAATGGTACTATGGTGCCTGGCCAGGGTGGGCGTTTCAATCAGTGTGCTTCCCCTAACAGAAGCAGTGGCTGAGTTTACTTTTGGGAGCTCCAAAATCACTGCAGATGGTGCCTGTAGCCATGTAATTAAAAGACATCTACTCCCTGGAAGGAAAGTTATGACCAACCTAGACAGAATATTAAAAAGGAGAAACATTACTTTGTCAACAAAAGTCCATCTAGTCAAGGCTATGGTTTTTCCAGTAGTCATGTATGGATGTGACAGTTGGACTGTGAAGAAAGCTGAGTGCCAAAGAATTGATGCTTTTGAACTATGGTGTTGGAGAAGACTCTTGAGAGTTCCTTGGACTGTAAGGAGATCCAACCAGTCCATTCTAAAGGAGATCAGTCCTGGGTGTTCACTGGAAGGACAGATGTTGAAGCTGAAACTCCAATACTTTGCCACCTGATACAAAGAGCTTACTTTTTTGAAAAGACCCTGATGCTGGGAAAGATAGTGGACACGAGGAGAAGGGAACGACAGAGGATGAGATGGTTAGATGGCATCACGGACTCTATGGACATTAAGTTTCGGGAAACTCCGGGAACTGGTGATAGTCAAGGAGGTCTGTTGTGTTGTGGTCGATGGGTTGCAAAGAGTAGGACATGACTGAGATTCTGAACTTCACTGAACTGATATACATATAAGAAATCAGTATGTTGTACACCTGAAACTAATAAAATGTTATAGGCCAAAATTTTTTTGAATGGATTCTTACAAAATGCAGAACATTAGAATTTAAAAATATAGTTGTGTCTTTTCTCCATTTTAAAGGGAAAAAAAGAGCTATATTAATATATTTGGTCTTTGTTTCTGGAACAGAACTCCTAAAACCTATGGAATTTCCTGTGATAAAAACAATAAGGTGTCTTTTGTTACACAAATGAGGTGGTAATCTCCCCTTCATACACACAGTCTGCCACTCCAGGGAGGGGAGACTGGCTATATGAATCCAGCCACCAAGGGCCAGTAATTTAACCAGTCATGCCTCTGTAATGAAGCTCCATACAAACCCAGTTTTGGGGAGAATGACGTGCTAAAAGAGAGCAGGGAAGCTTCTCACCCTTTCCTCAAACCTTGCCCTTGTGTATCTTCCATTTGACTATTTCTCAGTTGTATTCTTTAATAATAAGCCTTTAATTTAGTAAGTAAAATGTTTATCTGAGTTTTGTGAGCTCCCCTAACAAATTCATTGAACCTGAGAATGACATTGCTGGAACCAGAAATCTATTGCTGGTGAATGAGAAGCACAGATGACAACCTGTGACAATCTGAAGTGGGGAGGGGCAGTCTTGGAGATCTGAGCCATTAGCCTTTGGAATCCTATGCTATCTCTGTTAGGGGAAGAACTGACTGAAATCGCCCACCTTGGCCAGGCTCCCTAGTAACAATTTGCATGCATACTGCTGCTGCTAAATCGCTTCAGTCATGTCTGACTCTGCGACCCCATAGAAGGCAGCCCACCTGGCTCCTCCGTCCCTGGAATTCTCCAGACAAGAACACTGGAGTGGGTTGCCATTTTTTTTCTCCAATGCATGAAAGTGAAAAGTGAAAGTGAAGTCTCTCAGTGGTGTCCAACTCTTCACAACCCCACGGACTGCAGCCCACCAGGCCCCTCCATCCATGGGATTTTCCAGGCAAGAGTACTGGAGTGGGTTGCCATTGCCTTCTCCAAACCATTTGCATGAGCTGTTTTATAACAGGAGGTCCTGGTAAGGAACTCGGAACTAATAAGCCACCACCAATCGAAAGAGTTCGGGAAAGGTCAAAAGGAGACATCACGTGTTTGTCCACCTCCCAGAATCCCTGTCACTAGTATCCGTCTTGGCTGAGCAATGCGTGTACCACTGGGAAGGACTCTGAGTCAGAATGATTGGCCAAAGACAACCCGGAAACTAATCCCATCAACTTAAAACCCAAGAATGCAAGCCATGTGGCAGAGTAGTTCTCCTGGGTTCCCTTACCCTGCTGCCCTCTGCCCAGGTACCCTTTTCCAATAAAGTCTCTTGCTTTGTCAGCACGTGGATCATCAGACAATCTTTTCCAAGTGTTAGATAAGAGCCACTCTTGGGGCCCTGGAGGGGGCCCCCAATCCTACAACAACTGATGACCACAAAGAGACCCCCATTTTTACTGTGGCTGACGTCTTGACTGCTCTGGGTACTCCAGGACCAGCTCGTCTGCCAATGCACCTGACCCAGTGGCTGCAACTGGGACCTATTTGTCCCTGGTCTCCTCCTGATGCAGACAACTGGCCAGAGTGCATCGACTGGGTAAGGAACAAGAGATTTTGTTGACCCTTTTTATCTCATCCCTCTTTTCAACCCCTCCTATCCTATCCTAAGTTTTTCCTGTACCCTGATCCTGCATGCAGTAATTTGGTCAATGGGCCTCAGCTTGAGCTGAGGATTGGAGACTGATCACCTCCTCTTGGCAGAGAACTCAAATTCTTGTTCTGGGTCTAAGTTCCAGTCCTCCCTTCTCTGGAGGCCCAGGGAAAAGTCCTGTGACACCTGGGTATCTGCAGGTGGCGGGAGATGTCTGTAAGGCCATCCCTTTTCTTTTCTTTCTCTCCTCCACTTTTAGACCTCTTTTCTCTCTCCATGCCTTTTCTTTCAACCTGGCCTCTTTTCCTGTCTTTGAAGACCCAAGGTATTTCTGTTTACTCTGTGTTTCGATACTCAGGCCTGAAGTTCTGGGTCTTTACAAGAGATTTTCTGAGGGGCTACACTCTCTCCTCTCCATCAATTGTACTTTCTGCTCTTGGGGAGGTAATCAGGCATTAGAAGCCCTCCATCGGGTGCCCTGTTTCTATAAAAAAATTCAGTCATTTAATTGAACATTTGGCTGAATGCTTCCACGTGGAAGTGATTGACGAGGTTCAGTATAGTTGCACCAGGTCTTGGGTGAAAATTAATATCCTAGACATATGTTTACGAGTTAATTCACCTTTTGGGGCCAGTCCTACAGCCCTATTGATTGTGCTTACCACTGAACATTTCCTTTGGTGCATGTACAATCAGGCAATTTGGGACCAGGAGAGAGCTTCCAATCTATCTGAGTCAGATATAGGGGCATCCACCCCAGTACTAGGCCACTGGGAACGAGATACAACCGTTAAAATGGGAAATAACCTAGCTTCCCTTTAGACACCATGCTGGGTTGTCTTTTGGCCCACTGGGAGGGAAACTAACTGGAAGGGCTAAAAAAGAAAACAATAACAACAACTTTTCAAATACTGTACTCAATATTGGCCTACTTACTCCCTGGGAGGAGGGAAAAAATGGCCCCAGTTGGGGTCACTTGAATTCAACACCATTTTACAACTCAGTCTATATTGCAAATACAAGGGTAAATACAAGGAGGTTCCCTATGTCCAGGCCTTTATGGCCCTCTAACAGGATTCTGAAAAAAAGAGAAAATGTAAGCTTGAAGACTTTGATAAAGGCTTTTTCAAAGTCCTTTTGGCAAGGTCTGAAGCAGAAGATCCCCTTGACCTTCTCTTGATCCCCTCAGCTTGGGCAGAGAGGTCACAGGAAAGGAAGTTCAGAAAAGCCCAGAAGTCATGAGGCCAGGTCTGAAAGTCACAGAACCTGAAAGGATATTGCTTACAGTTGCCTCGGCTCCACCTCCATATGTCCCTTCCCCCACGGGATTACAATCAGGAAGTAAGCTCTGCCCTCTAAGATCATCCTCGGACAAAATCTGCCCCCTAAGAAAGGTACCAGATGGGGAGGGGGAAACTATGCATGTTCACGTTCCTTTGTCTATGTAAAACTTTACCCAATGTAGGGAACAATGTGGTACATGCTCAGAGAACCCCCAAAAATTTAGCAATGAATTTGAGCATCTTAGCCTTAAGTTCTCCCCCACCTGGAGGGATATAATGGTCATCCTCACTCGGTGCTGTAATGATGAGGAAAAAGCTAGAATCCTGGATCAGGCTAGAAAAGTGGCTGATGAAAGCAGGTGGATGTTGGTTTGGCCCCTGTGGAAGAGGCAATCCCCTCTACAGAGCCAGATTGGCATCCCAATACAAAGGCAGGAAAGGAATCCTTAAGACATCTCACTACTTGCCTACGCAAGGAATGACCTGGGTTGTCCGAAAGGTTGGTAATTATAAAAGGATGAAAATGTTTACAGAGAGAGAATGAAAATCCAGCCTTTATTTGGGAAGACTCACAGAAGCCTTTAATAACTACTCAGGCAGATCTAGAAAGTATAGAAGGAAGGGTCCTGTTGGCCCATTCCTTCATAACCCAGGCAGTCCCAGACATAAAGAGAAAATTGCAAAAACTAGGAAAAGGACCAGAGACCCCAATCTCTGATTTGGTGGAAGAGGCAAATAGGCTGTTTTTGAATAGGGACCCAGAGGAGGAAGCCAAAAAGGACAAAAGGAAGCCTGAAAGGATAGGAGAATAGCGAGGCAGATCCAAGCCTTGTCCCAACAATAGGCTAAAATCCTGGCCTTGATTCATCCTGCCACTATGTGAGTCACAGGGAGAGGAAGGAAGAAAAAGGGATCTTAGAAATACACTGCGGCTGAGATGCACCCAGTGTGCCTACTGCAGAGAGGATGGGCATTGGAAAGGGAAGTGTTCATATCACCCTAAGGGGAAGGCGTATGGAGACCCCTACACCAGTTCCCTCTGTGTTAGTCCTGGGTGACCGGGACTGATGATGCCAAGTGGCTTGAGAAAACCCGGTGAATGGTGAGATCCAGATTACTCCTCTTGACCCTTGGGTGATTCTACAAAGGTAGAAGGTAAGGATGTGAACTTTCTTTTGGACACAGGGGCTGACTTCTCTGTTCTTCCTTTCTGATTAGGACCTTTAGACTCCCTGACCAAAATGGTGATGGAGGTAGATGGAAAACCCCAAAGCTGAAATTATACTAAGCCCCTCCTTAATATTGTAAGGTGGGCAATTGGCAAGGAGCCCACCCCTTCTTATACACCCCTGGTTGCCCTGCTGCCCTACTGTGGAGAGACCTTCTTTGCTGCCTCCAGACAAGAGTGACTTGGGGAAAGCTAGAAGCTGATAATTTCCTTTGCCTGGTGTCTGAATATTTGCAGTCAGATGTAGAAAAGGAAGAGTCCTTCCTTTCTTAGGTGAGGTCAATTCCCAGGTGTGGGATGTCTCCAGCCTTGGGCTAGCCATAAATGTTCCACCAATGAAGATTCTTCTGAGGCCAAATGCTCCCTACCCCTGGAAAAGACAATATCCCTCAAAACCAGAAGCTCTTGAGGGTCTTAGACCATTAGTTAACAAATACTGAGATATGGAATTCTCATCACCTGTGAGTCTCCCTGCAATACTCCAATCTTGCCTGTTAAAAAACCAAATGGATCTTATCAATTCGTCCAAGATCTAACAGCTGTTAATGAAGCTGTTGTTCCCATTCACCCCATAGTCCCAAATCCATATACCCTCTTATCCCAAGTGCAAGGAAATGCTAAGTACTTCTCATTCTTTGTCCTTAAGGCTGCTTTCTTTCGCATTCCTCTCCATCCTAAATCCCCAAAACTCTTTGCCTTTGAGCAGTGGGACCTGGGAACAAGGGAGGCCATACAACTTTGCTGGACTTGACTACCACAAGGGTTTAGGGACACCTCTCATATTTTTGGGACTTCCTTGGGGAGAAAACTAAGGGAATTAACCTTAACAAACAGTAATCTAATACAGTATGTGGATGACTTGCTCATAGCTGGTCCAGGTTTTACCAGCTCTCAAATGAATACTATTAAAACTTTAAATTTCCTGTATGAAAACTGTTATCAAGTATCCCCCCAAAAAACTCAGATTAGCTTAACCCAAGTAAAATATCTTGGATTTATAATAATGGAAGGATAAAGAATGCTCGACCCCCAGAGGAAAACTCCCACCTTAAATGCTCCATATCCCCTAATGAAAAAACAGCTTAGAGGATTTTAAAGAATGACTGGGTTTTGCTGAATCTGGATCCCTAGTTATGGAAAATTGGCCTGACCCCTATACGAGAAGTTAAGTGAGAAAGAGGACAAGCCGCTTGACTAGGATGAGACATGTAAGGTTGCCTTATTGCCCTGAAAGAGTCAATCACTATAGCCCCAGCTTTTTAGGCCTCCCGAACCTGGAAAAGCCTTCAGGTGTAGGTCTCTAAAAGGATAGGAACTGCTCTTGGGATGTTAGGGCAAATGATGGAGCCTGTATTGCAACCCATAGCTTACCTCTCAAAACAACTAGGTGAGGTGGCCAGAGGGTGGCCTACTTGCCTCTGGGCAGTAGTGACCACCACTCTTATGGTTAAAGAGGCATCTAAGCTGACCCTGGGTCAGCCCACCATGGTGTATACGCCTCATCAGGTGCAAGAAGTCTTGGAAACTAAAGGGGTTAGATGGATCACAGTGGGGAGGATTACCCAATGCCAAACCCTCCTCCTTGACACTCCAGAAATAAAGTTAGGGTCTGTCAGACTTTAAAGCCAGCCACCTTAATTCCAGATCTCCCTACTTCCCCTATGGATCACCAATGCAGACAAATCATAGACCAGTTATAGTCTTCTAGCCCTGACCTATCAGAGACATCTTTATCTGACCCAGAGGAAGAATGGCACACAGATGGCAGTAGTTTTGTAGAAAAAGGAGAGAGGAAAGCAGGATATACTGTAGTGAGCTTGGAGGAAAATAGGGAAAGTGGATCTCTTCCCCCAAGCACTTCAGCCCAGAAAGCTGAACTTTTTGCCCTGACAAGACCTTTAGAATTAGGGGAAAGAAAGAGGATTAATATGTATATGTACTCTAAGTATGCTTTCTTCATCCTGCACACCCATACAGCAATTTGGAAGGAGAGAGGGATGCTCAGTATTTGAAGCTCTCCTATTAAACACAAAGAGCTCATTCTCAGGCTTCTGGAGGCAGTCAAACTTCCTGCTAAATTAGCTGTCACCCACTGCAAGGGTCACCAAAAGGGGCAAGGAAAGGAGACTCAGGGAAATAAGAAAGCGAATCAGGAGGCAAAATGAGCTGCTAGGGAAACTACCCCTGTCACTGCTATCTGCCCTCTTTTCCCCAAGGAAACCCTGACTTCAAATTATACCCCAGAGGCACATTCTTGATATGCTGAGTAGGGCTGGGAGATTGGGTCACATGGGTGGTTCCAGACTAATAGGCCCAAATAATACTCCCTGACTCTCAGGTTTGGAGAGTAACTAACTCCTTACATAAAAGTACCCATTTTGGAAGAGATAATCTGGAAACCTTGCTCAAGCCTATTCCCTACCATCCTCAGTTGGCTAAGGTTGTTAGGTCACACAGGATTGTGATACCTGTCTAAGAAATAATCCAAAAACCAGACCCTTGCCACCTTCTCTAATTAAACCTGTCCAACACTGGGGATCATACCCAGGAGAGGACTGGCAGGTGGATTTTATAGTCATGCCAAAGACCAAAGGGTTCTCCTATTTGCTAGTCTTTGTTGACACACTCACAGGATGGATTGAAGCTTTCCCTACTAGGACAGAGAGAGCTACAGTTCAGTTCAGTCACTCAGTTGTTGTGTCTGACTCTTTGCGACCCCATAGACTACAGCACGCCAGGCTTCCCTGTCTATCACCAACTCCCGGAGTTTACTCAAACTCATGTCCACTGAGTTGGTGATGCCATCCAACCATCTCATCCTCTGTCTTCCCCTTTTCCTCCCACCTTCAGTCTTTCCTAGCATCAGGGTCTTTTCAAATGAGTCAGTTCTTTGCATCAAATGGCCAAAGTATTGAAGTTTCAGCTTCAGCATCAGTCCTTCCAATGAATATTCAGGACTGATTTCCTTTAGGATGGACTGGTTGGATCTTCTTGCTGTCCAATGGACTGTCAAGAGTCTTCTCCAACACCACAGTTCAAAAGCATCAATTCTTTGCTGCTCAGCTTTCTTCACAGTCCAACTCTCACATCCATACAAGACTACTGGAAAAACCATAGCTTTGACTAGGCAGACCTTCGTTGGCAAAATAATGTCTCTGCTTTTTAACATGTTGTCTAGGTTGGTCATAATTTTCCTTTCAAGGCATAAGTGTCTTTCAATTTCATGGCTACAGTCACCATCTGCAGTGATTTTGGAGACCCCAAGAGTAAAGTCAGTCACTGTTTCCCCATTTATTTGCCATGAAGTGATGAGACCAGATGCCATGATCTTGTCTTCTGAATGTTGAGCTTTAAGCCAACTTTTTCACTCTCCTCTTTCACTTTCATCAAGAGGCTTTTTAGTTCTTCTTTGCTTTCTGCCATAAGGGTGGTGTCATCTGCATATCTGAGGTGACTGATATTTCTCCCGGCAATCTTGATTCCAGCTTGTGCTTCATCCAGCTCAGCGTTTCTCATGATGCACTCTGCATATAAGTTTAGTAAGCAGGGTGACAATATACTCCTTTTCCTATTTGGAGCCAGTCTGCAGTTCCATGTCCAATTCTAACTGTTGCTTTCTGACCTGCATACCGATTTCTCAAGAGGTGGGTCAGGTGGTCTGGTATTCCCATCTCTTTCAGAATTTTCCACAGTTTGTTGTGATCCACACAGTCAAAAGCTTTATCATAGTCAGTAAAGCAGAAGTAAATGTTTTTCTGGAACTCTTTTGCTTTTTTGATGATCCAACGGATGTTGGCAATTTGATCTGTGGTTTCTCTGCCTGACATTGTACAGGAGGCAGAGAGAGCTACAGAAGTCTGTAAAGTTCTGCTGAAGGGGATAGTGCCTAGGTTTGGACTGCCTAAATCACTTCAGAGCAACAATGTAAATCACTTCATTTACAGCCACAATATTGCAGAACCTGGCTGCATGCTTAGGAATTAAATACCGCCTCCACTCATTCTGGCGGCCTCAAGCCTCAGGAAAGGTGGAGAGAGCCAAGCAGACTCTTAAAAGGGCTCTGGCCCAACTATGTCAAGAAATCATAATAAATGGATCCATATGCTACCCATAGCTCTCATGAGCATATGGGCAGCCCCCAAGTGGTCACTATTATTAAGCCTTTATGAAATGATATATGGGCGCCCATTCTTAACTTCTGACTTGTTTTTTCACAAGGACACCAATACACTCCTAAAACATATAGTTGACCTGGGAAGGTTTCAACAAGAACTCCGATGATATGGAGAACAGATCCTCCCTAGACCACAGGAGGGCTTGAAAAATCCCCAAGTAGAGCCAGGGGACCAAGTATAGTAAAGGCCTGGCAAGGAAAACTGAGTCCAAGCCAGCTATCTGAGAGATGGACAGGGCCATATCAAGTTGTCCTAGTAACCTAAACTGCTGTAAAAGTGAAGGGTCTATCTGCCTGGGCCCACAAATTCTAGAATAAAACCTTGTGGCCTTCAGGAGGGGAAGATGGGGACTGAGACTCCAAAATCAGAAGACAACTATTCCTGTGAACCTGTTGAAGACCTTAGACTCTTGTTCAAGCAGACTCCATCAAATCTCCCTCAGATAAGTAAATTATATCCTATGATGGTCCTCCTCTTCCTGATCATGTCTCCCTGTACAGCTATTAATCTCATGCTTTTGAACTGTGGTGTTGGAGAAGACTCTTGAGAGTCCCTTGGACTGCAAGGAGATCCAACCAGTCCATTCTGAAGGAGATCAGCCCTGGGATTTCTTTGGAAGGAATGATGCTAAAGCTGAAACTCCAATACTTTGGCCACCTCATGCAAAGAGTTGACTTATTGGAAAAGACTTTGATGCCAGGAGGGATTGGGGGCAGGAGGAGAAGGGGACGACTGAGGATGAGATGGCTGGATGGCATCACTGACTCGATGGACATGAGTCTGAGTGAACTCCGGGAGTTGGTGATGGACAGGGAGGCCTGGCGTGCTGCAATTCATGGGGTCTCAAAGAGTCAGACACGACTGAGCGACTGAACTGAACTGAGGAAAAAACCCAGAATGCCTCACAACACTTGAATCCCTTCCTAAATGCTCTCACTGCTGCCAGTTTTGCAGCAAGTGGAGTGACGGTCTCCTCCCAGCTGCTAAAGGACTGTCCTTGTTCTGTTATGTCCAGTTGTAAGACAGATGGAAATCCTGTTCCCCCCTTTGGTAAACCCATTTTGTTGCTCATCTTGAACCCAGTTATTGTGTCTACTTCATATGTGAGGATAAGACTTATTTATCCCTGCCACATTTTTGGTCAGGAACTTTCTCCCTAGGGTATGTCACACCCCACATAGATCTGATCTGGAGTAATACTCCTTTCCTTTACCAATATATACCCAGCAAATGATACATCATGTGGTAGTACTTAGTCATTTCTTCCTGGCATTAGGACTGACTGCTGATTTGACAGGAGCTGCCACTGAGGGAACTTCTTTACATAAATTTCAGCAGCTTTCTACTGAAATTGCTGTATCCATAGAAAAAACTGTGAGGACCCTCCAATGCCTACATTCCTAGTTAGACTCCCTAGTCGCACTGGTCCTACAAAATTGTCAGGACCTAGATTTACTGACTGCAAGGCAAGGGAGCACTTGCCTCTGTCTAAAGGAAGAAAGTTCTTTTTATTATAACCAATCTGCACAGGTCCAAGGAGATATCAAGGGGCTTTTGGAACAGGCCTCAAAGATCTGGGATTTGAGTTCAACTGGTGTATGGACTTCTCCTTTCCCTTCTTGGCTCCTGCCATTTCTGAGTCCAGTGGTAACTATCTTATTAGGCCTTCTGTTTGGCCCCTGTATACTCCAACTCCTTACAAAGTTTATCTCCAACAGTTCCAAGCCAAGCTGATGTTACCACAAGGGTGGAAGCTGGTTTCTGATATGGAATACCTCAACTTAGATCAGGTAGAGAGTGACTTCTGCTCCGCTAGGCAGGACTATGCCCATGCACAGCAGGAGGAAGTTTCAGATGAAAGAGACCTCCACCTCAATTCCCAAGAAGTATCTTGAGTATGAAGTCTCTAAGGGGGTGTTGTTAGGGAAAGAACTGACTGAAACCGCCCAGTCTCGCCAGGCTCCCTAGTAACCACTTTCATGAGTTGTTTTATGACCGGAAGTTCTGGTAAGGAGCACAGAACTAATAAGCCACCACCAACCGGAAGAGTTCGGGAAAGGTCAAAAGGAGACACCATGTGTCCGTCCATCTCCCAGAATCCCTCTTGCTAGCATCCATCTTGGCTGAGGATGTGTGTGCCACCAAGAAGGACTCTGAGACAGAATGATTGGCCAAAGACAACCCGGAAATTAATCCCATCAACCTAAAACACAAGACTGCAACCACACAGCAGAGCAGTTCTCCTGTGTTCCCTTACCCTGCTGCTCTCCACCCAGGTGCCCCTTTCCAATAAATGATCTTGCTGTGTCAGCACGTGTCACCTTGGACAATTCTTTTCTGAGTATTAGACAAAAGCCTACTCTTGGGGCCCTGAAGGAGGCCCCCCTTCCTACAACATCTCCAGGTAGATAGTGTCAGAATTGAGTTATATTTTAGGACACCAATCTGGCATCCTATAGTAGCTTGTTCGTATGGGGGAAAAACACACACACTGTAACTGAGTGCAGAATGTTAGAAGGAAACTAACTTAACATAATAAAAACTGTATATGAAAACCTACACTAATGCCATGCTCAGGAGTGAAAAATTGAAAGCTTTACAGAAAAAGATATATGTACCCTTTCTCACCATTTCTATTCAGCATAGTAGTGGAAGTCCTAGCCAGAGCAGTTAGGCAAGGGGAAAAAAAAAAAAAAAGCATTCAAATCAGAAATGAAGAAATAAAGTTGTTTCTGCTTTTGGATGACAAGATGTTATATTTAGAAATCCCTAAAGATTTCCACCAGTCCTGTTAGAGCTAATAAACAGATTCTAAAAGTTACAGGATAAGATTCAAAATTAGCATGCAGAAATTATTTGTGTTTTTGTGTGCTAACAACAAACTATCTGAAAAGGAAATTAGGAAAACAGTCCCATTAGCAATAGTATCAAAAATAATAGAATAATCTTAAGTCTGCCTTTAATAACATGCTTATAAAACGTTAGGCTGAAGGCTGCCTGCCACTTTTACACATGACTCTCAGTTAGTGTGGCTCACATCAGAGATACCCAGAAAGCTCCAGCTGATGTAGTAAACCTGAGAAATGACTCATCATATGTGCTTTTGATTCATGGCTGGCACTCTCTCCAGGACAGCGGCGTCTCCTCTAGGAGTGGCCAAGGTAGTGTCTGTCTTAGTCTGGCCATAGCCCTGTCCTCTGTGTTCTGATTCTGTACGCCTTTACCATGCATTTCCTGGCCCTCACATTTGGTCTGGGATCCACATATAACATGCATCAGAGATGTTAATAATCTTGGAGTCATCAGTCTCTGCCTCAAATTGCACAAAGTTTAGTTTTTTAATGCATAGAGATTTTCTGCTTTTAGGATCCACTGTTATGTAACTAACTTCTATTCTATTTTTCTTCTTCTTTGCATTTTATGGATTTATGAAAGTTCTTTCTTTATTTTTTGAGCCACTCATCCAAATGAGAATGTTTTCTGGTTAGGTATGAACTTTAAAAGCCCTGGGAGAGGTTTAAACTCAATTATCTAGTGTTAGGTTGAAACAGAAGTGTGTGTGTGCTAAGTCACTTCAGTTGTGTCAGACTCTTTGTGACCCTATGGACTGTAGCCCACTAGGCTCCTCTGTCCATAAGATTCTCCAAGCAAGAGTACTAGAGTGGGTTGCCATGCCCGCCTCCAGGGAATCTTCTTGACCCAGGGATTGAACCTGAGTCTTTTATGTTTCCTGCATTGGCAGGTGGGTTCTGTACCATTATCACCACCTGGGAAGCCCCTGAAACAGGGTAATGTAAACTAAATGCTCTTGGAGAGTTTCTCATTTTTCAAAACCTCTTTTTTCCCTCTGGTCACTTTTTATAATTCAAGGGCCTTGTGGTTGAAGAAATGAGGTTTAAAGTGATGTGATGGTACTGCTGCTGCTGCTGCTAAGTCGCTTCAGTCGTGTCCGACTCTGTGCGACCCCACAGACGACAGCCCACGAGGCTCCCTTGTCCCTGGGATTCTCCAGGCAAGAACACTGGAGTGGGTATGTGATGGTACAACATTTTCTATTTGCATGTCATTCCCCCCTCCCCCCCGCCCCTACATAAAGGACTCAAGTTTGGATTTAATTAGGAGACAAGAAAAGAAGAGAAAAGAAAAGCAGAAGGCAGAAGCTTCTCTGACAAGTAGGGTCATTGGGATTCAAGTGCCCTACTTCTAAGGTTGCTGGAAATGAGCTAGGACACGCGTGTGGTGTCTCATCAGCCACATCAAACATTACAGTTAACCTTTACTTAGGTGGTCTTAGCTTTGCTTTTTATTCTTTGGAATCATCTAGGTTCTTTGCTGTTGGTTGAAATGTTGTACCTGAGCCAAATCCCATCAAGACTTCTTTAAAAATAATGAGTTGCACTGATTTTCTTAAAAAAGGAAAAAGAAAAGACTCATCAGTAAAACTGATATGGAAGGGAAACTTGGCACACACACGTCAAGTGATTTAAGCCCTTAGCAAGTAAGGGCTTCCTCCTTCAGGCACAGACCTTGCCAGGTATATTTAATTGGGACTTGGGTGGGAGTTTGGCAGGAAAGCCAGCCAGAGTGAGCCCTGGGGGAGAGGTGTGTGTGAAAAGACGGTGTGAGGGGGTTGGGCTGAATACCTGAGCAGTCAGGATCACAGAAGTCTCCAGGCAAAGGCACCCCTGCTCTCAACAAGAGCCAATTAGAGAGAATGACAAAACCCGTATCACTGTTTCCCAACTCATTAATTCCTGCCACTGGAGAATGCAGTTTGTTTTTCGTATCTCAAGTCCCAGGGAACACTGTGCTTGTAGGTTGTGGAGCCACTGCTGAGGAAGTAGAGTTCTGGGTGAAGCATCCTTGTAATGCAAAAGTGGAACATCAATGAAGTGTGGAGAAGAGACTTCCCTGGTGGTCCAGTGGTTAAGATTTTGCTTTCCAATAAGGAGTGGGGACTGGGGGGGTGCGGGTTTGATCCCTGATTATGGAGCTAATGATGAAGGCATGGCAACCTACTCCAGTATTCTTGCCTGGAGAATCCCTGTGGGCAGAGGAGCCTGAAGGGCTGTAGTCCATGGAGTCGCAAAGAGTTGGACATGACTAAGCACACACATTGGGAGTTAAGATCCCATGTGCCTCTTGACTAAAAATCCAAAACATAAAACAGAAACTATATTGTAATGAATTCAACAAAAACTTAAAAAAAAAAAAAATATATATATATATAAAATAAAGTGTGAGGTAGAAGGGACCTCAGAGTCCATGCCAATCAACACTCAAATTTTCATGGGAAGAAAGTGATGCTCAGAGACTCTGACATTTTTAGGAATGCAACCAACAGTGACAAAGCCCAACATGAGCCTTAAGCCTCCTCATTCCAAGGCTATGGTTTCCTTGGTCCTTCTGTAAGGCTTCCTGGGATATATATGAGTCTGCTTGGGCTTCCATAACACATAAATATAATACTGGTAGACAGGGTGTCTTAAACAACAGACATTTGTTGTTTCACAGCTTTGAAGGTGGAAAGTCCAAGATCAAGGTGTGGGCGGGCTTGGTTTCTCCCGAGGCGTTTCTGCTTGGCTTGCCCATGGCCACTTCTTGCTGTGTCCTCATGCGGTCTGTCCTCTGTGTGTGCATACCCGTGGTACCAGTGTGTTGAGTTTCCTTTTCATGGAAGGATAGCAGTCAGAATGGGTTAAGGCTGACTGTAATGGCCACATTTTCACTTAATCACCTCTTTAAAGGTCCTGTCTCCAAATATAGTCACATTGTGAGGTTAGGGTTTCAATATCTGTATTTTGAGGGGACACAATTCAGCTCATAACAGAATGACAAGACCCATCAAGACCACGGCAGGGAGATCTCAGCCTGTCCTTTTGTGGCTTCCATGAAGTCACTGATTCAGCATATACACATATTTCAATTTGTATCTCCAGTCTTATTTCATTGTCTTTCTTTTGTCTTGGAGATGAACTTATTTCTCAATCATGGACCATTTGAGGGCTTCCCAGATGGCGCTAGTGATAAAGAAAGATAAATTGGTTTCCTGCCAATGCAGGAAACTTTAAAAAAATGTGCATTGGATCCCTAGGTCAGGAAGATATCCTGGAGAAGGGAATGGCAACACATTCCAGGATTCTTGGTTGGAGAATTTCATGGACAGTACAGCCTAGCAGGCTACAGTCCATAGGGTTGCAAAGCATCGGACAAGACTGAAGCGATTTAGGACCAGCTTGACCATTTGAGGCTACCCAGAGTCCACCGGGGGGATGATCTTGGCTCTCAGTGTCAGCTACTGATGGCAGAATAGCTGATGGAGATCTCGCCTGAGAATCTAAATTCACTGGGGTGCTCCAGGGAGGAATCCTGAATTCCAATCTTAATTTCTCTGTATTTTGCTCATCCTTGATTTCTTTCCCTCAGGAATTCATTTTGTATAAATTTGCTTTGAGTCATGTAACTTTTTTTTTTTTAGTAATATTCTTTCTTTGACATTATGAGCACTATCATTTGCCCCTTCTGTATTTACAATACAAATCACACACCTCCAAGAAACAAAGTAGTTACAAAAGCCTGGGAAGTTCTGTCTACTAGGGCGATTTAGGATTATATCTGGGGGGGTGTCTTAGATTTTAGTGTTACGTCTCGGCTGTCACAGGGCAAGTGTGCTCGAGGTGCAGAGAGTGAAATAAGTTTTCTTCAAGAAAGAGAAATGCTTGCAGGAGAAAGGGAGTAGCAGCAATACTTTTAGAGAAAATAAGATCAGCTGCCTCTGATGGCATAGATACCTCCGGATTTCTGTCAAACACTGATCTTTTCACTTTGTGAGTCCTAGGATGGAGTGTTCTCCCAGGATGAACTAGCTTGCTTGACAATGGCAGTGACAGAGCATGGCATCAGGCTGCTTTGTCATAAATGGAATCCAGCCTTGGTCTCTGGGCCACTGAGGTGGTGGGGTCCATGGGGCACCCAGCACCCTCTGCATCCAGCTACCAGACCCTCTCCTGCCAGTAGAAGACAAGGAATGAGCAACTGGCTGTCCTAATGGATTCAGGGGAAGACACTGTAGACTCTGGGGCTATCCAGAGTCTCTTGAAGGTAAAAATGTTTGGTCGGAGTAAGGAAATCAGTGCCTCTCTTAGTTTTCAAAACGTGTCTGTGTATCTGTGTGTATGCGTTGATTTTATTTCAAGATATAGCCTGAGTTCCTGGACTTCAGAGCTTTGGGTGGTTAGATCTGATGTCAGCAGATATCACTAGAGACCTACAGAGGGCGGGGGGATGGCCACCCTCTGCCCTGGGGGCCTCCTATGCTTTCAGTTTCTGGCCGACATCCGGGCCCACCTGCCGCTCACCACATCTGGGGTCTGGCCCCTTTCTCCCTCTTCTCGTAAAGCAGTGATTTGGACGAAGTAAAAATAGCTGCACCTTGCAGTGTGGACATGGATGTGGATATATGTGGACAGATCCAAGACACAAGGAGGTGGGGGGTAAAACACAGATTGGCCCTCACTCTCCACTCTTGCTTCACAGACACCGAGGAAGGGACCTGATTCTGCTGCTGTGTGTCCAGGTCCTGCTTTGCATCTCACAGTTTCCCCAGGGACCTTGTTCACCTAGCTGACTTCACTGTCCTTATCTTTGAAGTGGGAGACATCTTTGCATGCGTGTCTCACAGGGTTGTTATGAAAACTAAATGTATTTGTGGATGTCTTTGGCACTTCGGTGGTTAAGAATCCACCAGTCAACACAAGGGACACAGGTTAAATTCCTGGTCCAGGAAGATCCCAAATGCTCAGAGCAACTAAGCCCATGGGCCACAAGTACTGAGCCTGAGCTCTAGAGCCCACCTGTTGAAACTACTGAGCCTGCGTGCTGCAACTACTGAAGTCTGCAGGCTTAGAGCCTGTGCTCTGCAACAAGAGAAGTCAAGGCAGTGAGAAGCCCATGCACCACAACAAAGACTCTGCAACCAAAATAATAATAATAATAATAATAAAAGCAATAGTCTTTAAAAAATGTATTTGTAATTCAGGAACTATGTAATATATGTGTATTGCATATGTATATATGTATGGATACTTATATGTGCAGTTAATATATGAATAAAATGTGTATGTATGATTTTTTATTATTTCTTAGTCATTATCTCATGTGATGATAATGAAAAACTAAGAATTTGAGTTTATGATTTAACTTCCAGGAGGATTCTACATCAGTGGGGGTGGAGGAGGCACAGTAAGTGCACTATGTGAGGACTCAGAGGGTTGAGAATGTGTGGCCCGTGACCTGTCTCTTGTGTTTTTCCAAAATTACATTCCTTGGCATCTAGTTTTTAAAAGATGGCATGTTCCCCAATGAAAAAACTATTGTAAAAAGTGGGGTAGAAATCTCAAAAGATGTACCTGAGCCTGTGTCTCCAACATGCTTCCGGAGGCCTGTTTTCTTCCTCTGCTTCTCACCCCTTAGAAAGACAGCAGCTAGTATTCCAGAACTACCTGAAGAAGTACTTATTTTTTTCTAAATTAAGTTCATTTCTCCCCTTCATCCTTGCTTCCCTCTCCTAGTCAGAATTTAACTTTTGCTGGCCCAGGGCACTGGGCAGCCCAGCCTGGAGAGGGCCATCCAAGCCCAGGAGTGGGTCTTGTAGGCTGCGCTTGTCTGCGGGCAAGGTGGCTTGTGAGCAGCTGGGGATCAGGAGCCACTAGGGGGCGCCCCTGCTGGGGAGGGGCTGGTCTGGTCACCTTAACCTGGTCTCTGTCCAGCTTTCTCTGTGCTTCAGAATCCACCCAGGCTCACGGAAGGACGCGGTTATTCCTGAATGAGGTTGGTGCCTGCACTGAGGTTCCTGAAAGACAGGCCAGAGTTCTGGGCTCCTCTCTCCTGATCAGGCGGTGGAACAAATGCAGAGCTGATATGGACTTCCCGATGATGGAGGGCACTGGGCAGCTCAGCTAGGAGAGGGTCAGCTGAGCTGCAGGAGTGTCTCACGAAAGGGAAAAGCTCACCGGAGTTTCTGTAAACTCTGCTCTGCTTTGTGGTGGTTGTTTTGTTGGTTTAGAATAATATCCACCTCAGTGGGCGTCTCTTCCTTGTCTTTACCCATTTGAATATGACTTAATATTACATTTGATTTAATAATTTCCTCCTATGCCAAAAAAAAAAAAAAAAAGAGTTGGTGTAGCTGATTGAGACATTAAAAGAGAATAAAATGAATAAACAGGAGGAGGACTGGTGGTGAATGGGAAAAAGAATGAAGAACAAATTAAGATCCAATGTGCACTTTTAGAGAAAGACTCTTGTTCTGTGTTTGTGATGTTTGCGTTCGCTCAGGTTTCCAAACAACTGGATTTTGCAGAGAGAAGAGGAGCCTATCTAACTTCTTTGTAGTTAACATTTAATGCTTTGAAGTCCTTTATTTGGCAGGAATAGTTTGTAAAGTGACTAATACACTATTTTTGGAAGATAAGCCTGGACAGTTTGAAAATATTAAGTTTGAACGCAATGTTTATTTTAACCTTGGAACTGCACCTTAAAAACCAGCAGAGTAATAAGATGTTCCGTTGGCTGGTGCCCACTGAAATTTACAAGGAATTCCAGAAGACACTTGAGCATAGGCAGTTCTACTAGGACAGTTTCGTCTCTTCACGGGGGAGGCCCAGAGACCCTTTCAGGTTTCCCAGGAGGTGGACACTTGTCATAATGACACTGAGATATGACTTGGCCTTTAAAAAAAAATTCTCAAATAAATAGTATATTTTCTAACAATGAGTGGAAAGCAGATGCCAATGAGAACCTAGATGTCTTATTCTTAAAGAGATCCACATTAGTTTCTAATATATTCATGATTTATAGTAAAGCTATTCATGATTTATAGTAAAGACTATGCATATAAAAAAAAAAAAGACTCAATGTGCAGATTTCAGAGTCTGTACTGTTGGCTGTGAGTTATCGTTGGTTCTCCAGGGAGGGACCAGGCTCCTTACCTTGGACTTCCTGCTGTATTGTATCCTTGCATGGCTCAGGGTGCTCACAAGACTCTTTGGTCCACAGCTCCCCACCCATCTTCTTCTCTGACTGATGGTCAGTTGCAGAGAATCCAGCAGAGGACTCTGAGGCCCTCAGGAATGGTAGAGCCACCAAAAAGGAAGCGTCTGGGTCCCTGACTTACTGCATTGATAAGAACTGCCCCCTGACCAGGAACATTTGTTGAAACTTTATACGAATGAAAGAGAAACTTCTGTTGTGTTTGTTCATTGAAGCTGTTGGCTTATCAGATTACTATACTTTCCGTTGTTCTCCAAGCAGCCTTGAGAACTTTCTGAAGCTTGAGAGACAGAGTCATGTGGGCCATGAGTTTCCACGCTACCGAGCCCTTCTTTCCTTGGTGTCCTACTTGTGCCACGGGCCTCCTGAGGACCAATTTCTGGTTCTATCACTGAAGCTTCCCTTGGTCTCCGATTCCTGTTGGTTCCTGCTGCTGCTTATTTTCTGCCTGTCTAAAAGTGGAGAATGGTTTTTCCCTCAGGCGACCAGAGCTTTTGCTCCAGCATTAGATATTTAGATTGCCAGGGTGTTACAAGTTTTTACAGAGAGGTTTTTCCTTCCCAGTACATTCCCCAGGATATTATTTCCCAAATTGTTCCATGAATCATTAGTTTTAGTTCACACAAGATGTCAATAGATATGTGGGGATAAGAAAGTTTGGGGATAAAGATTTTCCCGAAGATGGTTGGAGAAAGAAGATGAGATGAAAATCAGCATTTTTTAAAATTCAGGAGTAGGCAGAGTTTTTACCATTCTGGTGAGGGGTCAGCACACTTCAGCTCATAGGACAGGTCTTACCTGCCACCTGCTTTTGTAAAGAAAGTTTTATTGGCACCTGGCCATGTCCATTCATTCACATATACTCCACGCCTGCTTTACTCTGACAGGCAGAGTTATAACAGAGGCCAGAAGGCCTGCAAAACAGAAAAATTTTTACTATTTGGCCCTTTAGAGAAAAAAAAAAATGTGTTAACCTCTGCTTGTGTGTCTCTCGGAAAAGGCAATGGCATCCCACTCTGGTACTCTTGCCTGGAAAATCCCATGGACGGAGGAGCCTGGTGGGCTGCAATCCATGGGGTCGCAAAGAGTTGGACACGACTGAGCGACTTCACTTTCACTCTTCACTTTCATGCATTGGAGAAGGAAATGGCAACCCACTCCAGTGTTCTTGCCTGGAGAATCCCAGGGACGGGGGAGCTTGGTGGGCTGCCGTCTATGGGGTCACATAGAGTTGGACATGACTGAAGCGACTTAGCATTATGTCTCTAACAAGAGGAACATAGGTTTGTGCTTACAGGTTCACCATAAATCCCTGTTTTCCTTGGATCACCTGTTAACCTCTTGAGAGTGTTCAGTGTTCTTGGAGAATGCATCTGAAGGTCTGAAGGCCTCCATAAGACCCTTCCTCTCTGCCTCCAGGTCCAAACTCAGAAGTGTTTCTAGGTGTTCAGGAGCCCATATACCAATTTCTTTTGCAGTGAGTTTCTTTCCCAAATCCTCAGGCCCAGGAGTTAGGGTTTGCCTCATTCTCCTCTGAATCTTGCTGTCCTGAATGGCTGTGAGATAGAAATTCTGTCCCATTTTTCTCTAAGGTCAGGCCTGCTCGTGCCCTCGCTTCACAAGGGCAGGAGGGTGCCAAGACCTGACAGAGGACAGGTGGGCTGCCCAACGCGCGCCAGCCCTCCCACTCAGCCAGCTGGCAGGCCTTGTATGGTCACACAGGCCGGCTTCAGCCTTCAGGGAAGGCTCGTTCCCACCCCGGGGCAACACTAGGTGTGCAAATAGCTCAGGGAAGGATCATTTTAAATCGCCTTTTAAGCCTGATTTGTAAATAATCTAAGACCAAAGACAGAGCAAGTTAAATATTTATTTGAAGATTACGTCTCTAAGGAGGGATTGTTGAAAATTAGTGAGTGCTCTGCCATCCGCGCTCTCCCCTCCCCTGCTGGAGGGCATATTATTTTTACGGCTGTGTTTGACAGCCAGAACAAGCCTCTGTAGATTTAGTGGTTGTTTGTAGTGGCATTTATGTGTTTGAATGAGCTGGGCAAACAGGAGGGAGGGGAGTGGGGGTGGTGGTTAATTAACTTTGCGGATCTCTCCTCACACTTCCACACTCTGAGATGCTGCCTGTAAAAGAACCATTCAGTTTTTTAATAAAAGAAATCCATATCACTGCGGATTCAGGATCTTCAGAGGCAAAATCTCGCTTCTGGGCAGAGAATCTCTACGGCTCTCCTTAGCTTTATTCAGTGAATATCTCTGGAAAAGATTTAATTAGAGCACCAGTGATCAGTTGACTTTTTAAACTAGAGAAAGAGAAGTGTGAGGAAAGGGACATACATGAATATTTCATAATCATGGGTGTGCTGCAGATCACTGACAATCACTAATGGGGCAACAGTGAAGTCTTGGGTTTGGATTCCCTCAGGAATAAATGGTGCAGTAGGAAGAGACCACTCTATTGTGTCAGGGCCCGAGGGAAGAGGAGAATTCATGCAGGGTGCTGGTGGGGGAATCAACTCAATTTTGGGCCCTGGAGGCCACTGGGCACTGCCTCCTGGAGGCCTGAAGTGGAAGGTGGGCTTAAGGCACATTTTCTCTCCTTGCACTGCCATCTGCCCCCTTCCTCAGTTTCCCCAGCCTTGGGAGGTTGCTGCCTGGAGCTCTTGCTCTTTTTCCGTCTCTTCCCAGGCACCATCACACTTGCTCTTTCCTCCACCCAAGACACCCATTCTTCCCCGGAACCCGATCCTCATCAGGCAGGTAGGGGAGCTCTCTTTTATCATGGTACACATGGTCTTTGCGATACCTCATTCTCTGCTGAACAAACTCCTACTCTGTGTCCAGATGTCCAGCAGCTCCTGAGAGATGGCTCAGGCTTTTGGGCACTGGTCCCCTCCTTCCCTCATTGTCTCTGCAGTCTCATGGGAGGTATCAGCTTCTTGCTGTTCTGATTTCTGTGTTGCCTTCGCAGCTCCTGTCTGGCTTCTCAATGCTTCCATCATCTCTGTGTTAATTCCCTGCATTAAACCCCTTTGTGTAGGAGACCCGGACACATTTTCTATTTTCTGTACTTGACCCCTGATTAACTCGGCTCTCAAGGTAGGTCCCCAGGCTTAATTTCTGTTTTGAGATTCAGAGCCATGTATACAATGGCAATACCTTACAAGTGACTGGCTGAAATGCTGTCATCTCCTACTTAGGGGATCCTAAGCGCAGTATGTCGACCTTTCCAATTCCTTTCCTCTTTCAATGTTTGGGGTCAGATTTCAACATTCTCTACAGCTCTTTCCTCTACCTCACCCCTCACATGCAGCGTGGTGCCAGTCCTCTTGTGGACAGTTCCCCAGTGTGTGCATATCCACAACCTTATACGTACTCCCTCTGCCCTGCTTCAGGCCCCTGTCCGTTTCTCATTGTAAAGGACTCTGCTGGCCCCTGGGCTTTGGTGTCTCTCCACCTGGAGTCCAGATGTATACTCCTCAAGTGATGATGGTCAGACAATTCCATCCTATCCACCACGGATGAAATAAAAGTTCAACCCATCACAACAAAGGAGCTCTCTTGTCACCTCACCCACTGACACAGCCTGGCTCTCACTCACTATCTCCCAGGCGAACCTTGCATTTCCTGCTTTCACACCCTTCCCGCCTCTCAGAATCCCCTTTCTTCTTATTTCTACCTGTCTCCAAGTCTTGGTCTAATGCCAGCTTCAACCTAGAGCCTCTCCTAATCCTCCTATCTGGAACTAATCTCTCCTTCCTCAATGAGCCCCTGCATTTCTTTGTTCAACTGCATTGCCTCTTATTGCATTCTGCCTCATAGGGGAGTTACACTGCTTAAGTCACCCCAAAAGGTAAGATTTTTGGATAAGGTGCTTGTACGTATCTGAAGCTCCTATGAAATAGTTGATTCTCAGTGGAGGCTGTGGGGAAGCTGTGTTACTGGCACTCCATACGTGTACTATGCTACACTTGACTGTGAATTATAGCAATGCTTTCATCTCTCTGTGTATATTAAAGCTACCTATTTTCTCCATCAGTTTCATTCCTATTTTTCTCAGAAGTAGTACTTGCTTATCTTTTTAACCTGGTTTCCTAAACAGAATCAACAGACATGAATGATCTCGTATTATCAGAACAATTTTGCTATGTTTACTCATTTATTGTCTGTCACAGGCACGTGTTGTTATGTACTTTAATCCTCTTGAAGAGGGATTCTCCTTATTTTATAAGCAAAACAAAAAGCAGAAGAAACCCAAGGCTCAGAGAGATTAAGGAATTTTACCAGCATCATGTAGCTGATAAGAATTAAGCAAGGACATGAACCCAGGTCTGCGTGTGTGCAGGCTGAATTGCTTCAGTCCCGTCAGGCTCCTCTGCCCATGGGATTCTCCAGGAAAGAATACTGGAGTGTGTTGCCATGCCCTCTTAAGGGGATCTTCCTGACCCAAGTATCAAACATGCGTGTCTTACATCTCCTGCATAGTAGGTAGGTTCTTTACCACTAGCACCATCAGGGAAGCTAGAACTCAGATCTAAATAATTCAAAATCCTGCATTCTAAAAGGCAGAGATTTTTACCCCCATCTTGGGAGAGAATGATGGGTTTGATGGGAAGTGCTACAGTTTACATCTGTAGAGCAGATGGCAACTCCTGCCTCTTGTTTGCTCATGTCCCTGGAACTGCCCTTCTGTCTTGGGTTTCCCTGGACACTGGTAAGATTGCCCCCACATCCTTTCTGTCCTGGTTCCCTCCAGAGTAACTCAGATTACCTCTGACCTTCCATTTAGTGTCCTCACCAGCTGCAGACACAATGGACCCTGTCCTTACCTCAAGATGGGTACAACTGTCCTAATCCTCAGTAGCCCAATAGTTGAATAGTTTGTCCTTATATGAAACCCAAGGATATGTCAACCTTTGTCTCCAGGAGATGGGAGATGGATCTGACCATCAGGAACCGTGTGGGGCTCTGCACGGTCCAGGGCATGTGATGAGCAGTGGAATTCACGCCCAACCTCCACCTAGAATCTGGGCAGGCTGGAGTGGTTGGTTTCCTGCCTGCCAAGTTAATTGACCTTTGGAGCCTGGTGAAAGGTATATCTTTTGGGTTAGCTATTCTTCAGGGCTTTTGGATTCTCCCTTGCTTTCCTTCCCCTTTGATTTTTCTTTTCAGAGAGACTCAGCATCTTCATTCATTGCAAGAGCCCAAAGGCATTGAGGCCTGGGTGCCCAGAGGTGTCGAGCTCATTAATAGGAGTCCTGTGCATGAGTATAATAGTGTGAAAACAGTAACAAGAGTGAGGTGACTCTCCTTTCTACCTCATTTTAGATAATCCTCACTGTCTTTTTTTCTGTCTCAAGGTTCTGTTGCCTTATTTTCCTGCTGCTCTGAGTTTCTGTCTCTCCTTTTGCTCTCTGCATGTCTCACTTCTCCCGTTGTCTTTTATCTTCCCCTTCATAGGCAAAAGGACACAGCTTCTCAGTGTCTGCCTGTCAGACTTCTTGGCCTCGGGCTGAAAATTTTATGGAGTTCTCAGGAGTTCCTGCAAGGCTAGCTTCAAGAAGCCCCTTCACCTCACCCTCCCAGACCACAGAGAGCAGCAAGAATCCTTCCAGGCAGACTAGGTTGGATTGGATTCAGGAGCCTAATTACCACCAGAAAATTAAAGAAAGGTAATAATTGCTTTTAAATACTTAACAAAGGCCAATCTCACCTCGCAGGTTTGTAAATTTGTAGTGAGAACTGATTACAAGGGAGCACTTGTGCTGCCCTCTTTGTGTTTGATTTGCAAACTAGAATGCACACGCCCCATATGCATAATTGGGTCCTCACGGTCTCCGCATCAATGTGGCAATGCAGTAGTTTATTTATCCAATGCTCATTCAAAGAAAAGCTGAATGGAACAAGAAAACTCCCACTTTGCGATGGGATTAGGTACCATGGAGTATTCCTCCCCCTTACTCTTTCAAGGATTTTTTTTTTTTTTTTTTTTGGTTTCTAAATCTGCTTGGGAAGAAAAAGTAAATTGCCAGAAGTGAGATTAGTGGGGAATATTGTTCTTAGGACAATAGTGTCTTTATGGCTTGACTGGTATGAGCTCCCTGCTTCAAAAAAATACAAGGGCTGGAGGTGTGGGGGTTCTTAATTGCCTACATCTGATCAACTGGCAGCAAAAAAAGAAGAAGAAAGAAAGAAATCTCATTCAGCTCTGATTTGGCCTGGATCAAGTCCACTTGCTAATCAGAGTTTAATGAGGATGCCACTGGCCCTGTTGTATTTGCCAACGCTCCCACTAAGGTCCCTGGCCTCTGTTTGTGAAGGGAGCACTTTCGTCCCGCCGCCCCACGAAGCAGGATGCGGGCTGAGATGGAAGAGTCCTGGCCCGGAGAAGTTAATTAAGTTTAGGCCCTTGGCATTCCAAGTCACCGGAACCCATGGTGGGAAACCTCACCCACCGCACAAAAGAGACCTCCAGGTGCTCTGAATGACGGTCCGTAGTGGGGGTGGCTGGGCTTCTGCCTACCCTGCTGCCAGCTCTTAACCCCTGGAACCATGTCCCCTCCACTGCACAAACTGAATTGGCTTGCAGGACCCAGGGCTGCCTCGGGTGCAGGAGGATCCAGGAAGCACGTGGGCCATCATCCAATGTCACTCATAGACATGCAGATGGCCAGAATCTGCAGAGAATCCGCAGACCTGGGAAGGCTCAGAAGGAGGGCTGATTTCCTTAAAGTCCTATTCTCTTTGGTTTTTTTTTTTTTTTTTAAACTTACTATATGGAAAAAGTTGACCTCTAGATGAGTAGGATACTGTCTTTTCTGTTTTTAATTATGTGTTCCGTAATCTCTGAGAAGATCTGCAGAGTCAGGGGTCTCTATGGGGATGCTGGAGCATGCCAGCACTTTGGAGACTTGAAACAACTCACAGGGTTCAGGGAGCCCCCAGGGTAAAGGGGACATCTCTTTGTTGTGTGTTTGCCTTGATGTCAAGCAAAGGTGTGAGGGCAGTGGAAAGAATGTGAGGTTTAGAGGCTAACAGAGTTGGGTCTGAGGTCTAGGTCTGCCTGGATTCCTTGAGAATTTACTTTGAGCTAAGGATTGAGATAATGTGAGAGCATTGCTGAGAGGCATCTTCAAGGTCACATGGTAATTGTGCTTGTGTTCCCTCTAGACCTATAGTTCTCAAAATCTGGATATCATCTGAGTGCTATAAAGTGCTGGTGAGGGTACCCCAGCCTCAGTGGGGCCTGAGGATCATCATTCTTAATAAGCTCCGTGATGCTGGTGCTGCTGAATTGTAAGCCACACTTTGAGGCAAAGCCTGGGATTGCTGAGTGTTCTGGCCATGTCTTTTTTATTACACCTGAAGCCACCTGCCTTTGCAACATTGTGGGTAGAATTGTAGGCCTGCTAAGTGCTTTTTTTCTGTCTCTCTCTCTCTCATTGAACACCTTCAATGTCCCACGTATTGTGTGGAGCACGTTACACATGTCATCCATTGAATTCTTTTTCTCATTCAAACTTCCAAACAGGTGCATGGCCTCTTCACTCAGTTCCTAGTAACCTTTGCTCAAAATGTCACCTTTCCCATGCGGACTTACCCAACCACTCTTTTCCAAATCAAAAAAGTGAAAGTGTTAATCACTCAGTCGTGTTTGATTCTTTGTGACACTATGGACTATAGCCTGCCAGGCTCCTCTGTCCATGGAATTATCCAGGCAAGGATACTGGAGTAGGTAGCCATTCCCTCCTCCAGGGGATCTTTCCAACCCAGGGATTAAACTAAGTTTTCCCGCATTGCAGACAGATTCTTTACCGTCTGAGCCACCAAATTAAAGCCCCACACCGTTCCTAGTACATTCTGTCCTCCTTCTCTGTCCAACTCTTTCCTTTCCAAAAAGTGTTTATCACAATTGAATGTGCTATGTATTTCATTTGTCACCTGAATACTCCCAGTAGCATATAAATTACCCAAACACAGGAATTTCTTTCTTCTGTTCTTCTCTCTCTCCCTCCCTGCTGTTTCTGTTCAGTCACTCAGTTGTGTCCAACTCTTTGCAACTCAATGGACTGCAGCACGCCAGCTTTCCCTGTCCTTCACTGTCTCCAAGAGTTTGCCCAAACTCATGTCACTCAGTTGGTGATGCCATTCAACAATCTCATCCTCTGTCTCCCTCTTCTTCTCCTGTCCTCAACCTTTCCCAGCATCAGAGTCTTTCCCAATGAGTTGGATCTTTGCATCAGCTCTTCGCATCAGGTAGGCAAAGTATTGGAGCTTCAGTTTCAGCATCAGGCCTTCCAATGAATATTCAGGTTTGATTTCCTTTAGGATTGACTGGTTAGATCTTGCTGTCCACCAATGGTGGATAAGCATTATTGTACATTTGTTAAAATCCACAGAGTATAGAACATTAAGAATGTACTCTAAGGTATGCTATGGACTCTGGTGGATTATGATATATCAACACAGGCTTATTGATTGCAATGAATGTACCACTGGGGTTCAGAATGTTTACAGTTGGGAGGTTGCACATGTATAGGAGAAACGTGGGAACTCTCTACTTTCTGCTCAGTTTTTCTGTGAACCTAAAGCTGTTTTAAAACATAAAGCCTATTAAGTTGAAAAAAAAAATCCATAATGAGATACCACCTTATACCTGTTAAGATGGCTACCTCAAAAAAGCTAGAAAATAGCAAGTGTTGATGAGGATGTGGAAAAATCAGAACTCCCATGCACTGGTGGTGGGAATATAAAATGGTGAAGTCATTATGGAAAACAGTGTAGCCATTCCTCAAAAAATTAAACATAGGACTACTATTCCAATAATTACATTTCTGGGTGCATATCCAAAGGAACTGAAAGCAAAGTCTCAAAGACGTCCTTGTACCCCATGTCTATAGCAGCATTAGTCACAGTAGCCCAACAGTGGAAGGAACCCAAGTATCCGTCAGTGCTTGAGCAGATAAGCAAAATGTGTCCTATACCTACAATGGAATGTCATTTAGCCTCAAACAGGGAGGAAATTCTGACACATGCTACTATGTGGATGAACCATGAGGACATTATGCTTGGTGAAATAAGCCACTTACAAAAGGACAAATATGTAAGCCGTCACTTATATGAAGTATCCAGAGCTGTTAAATTTTAGAGACAGAAAGTAGAATGAAAGCTACCAGGGACTGAGGGAAGAGGAGGTGGGGAGTTAGTTAATAGGTATAGTATTTCGGTTTTGCAAGATGAAAAAATTTCTGGAGATTGGTTGCACAGCAACGTATATATAAACACTGCTGAACTATATGTTTACAAATGATTAGATGGTAAATTTTATATGTGTATTTTACCACAGTTAAAACTTTTAGAAAATTTAAAAAAAAGAAAGAAAGAAAAACAGCTCTGCAGCAGAAGAAAGCTGACTGGTTTTGAAAGCTCAGAGGACTCTCTTTAATTGAATCAACCTTCATTTGAGTAGAATCGTTGTGCTAAGTCTCTTCAGTCATGTCCAAGTCTTTGCGACCCCATGAACCATAGCTGGCCAGGCTCTCTGTCCATGGGATTCTCCCTGCAAGAACACTGGAGTGGTTGCTGTGCCTTCCTCCAGGGGATCTTCCCAACCCCAGAAGTGAACCCACATCTCTCACGTCTCCTGCGTTGGCAGGTGAGTTCTTTTCCATAGGCACCAAGAAGTGAAGTGAAGTGAAGTCGCTCAGTCGTATCCGACTCTTTGTGACCCCACGGACTGACTGTAGCCTATCAGGCACATCTGTCCATGGGATTCTCCAGGCAAGAATACTGGAGTGGGTTGCCATTTCCTTCTCCAGGGGATCTTCCCTACCCAGGGATTGAACCCAGATCTCCTGCATTGTAGGGGGCCAAGAGTCCTTAGCATTTTAATTTCTAGCAGTTCCATAAAGGTTTTGGATGGTGGCCACTCTAGTTATGTGAGACTTCTCTAGTCGATTTTTCCAATAATAGCATTTTCACATGTGAATCACTGAGAATGTACTTGAAAAGACAGGCAAAGGCATATCTTGGCCTTGAGGGGATCATAAACTAATGCAGACAGATGCTTGCTTACAGAACGTGATCCTGTTCAGATAAAATAAGATGTGATTTGAAATCTAGCCTCTAATTCAAACTTTAAAAAAAGACACTTGTCATGGTTTTATTTATAGCTTATCTCTCAGTTCCAGCACCTTCCTATCCAAGTTTAAACCAGTCCTCCCACATTCAAAGTGTATGGAGACGACCAATGACATTGACTCATCACCTAGCTCCCTGTGAGGTAAACACAGCACAGCTAAGTTTCACTAATTTCTAGTCAATGATATAAGCAAGTGTCCAGCTTAATTTGTTATTATGGCAAAATATACATTATATAAAATTTACCATGTATTATATTTTTAGATGGTTTTATTCTTCTTGAATAAAATTTGTATATATTTAAGAAAAGCAGCATGGTGTTTTGGTATTTGTGCACACTGTGAAATGATTACCATAATCAAACTAATTAACATATGTTACCTCGTATATTACCATTTTCCTTTCATATTGTTTTACTTTTTAAACTTATTTTTAAAATTTTTATTGAAGTATAGTTGATTTATAATATCATGTTAGTTTCAAGTGTATAGCACGGTGATTCAATTATATATACATAATACACATATATATTATATATTATGAATTGATGCTTTTTAACTATGGTATTGGAGAAGACTCTTCAGAGTCCCTTGGACTGCAAGGAGATCAAACCAGTCCATCCTAATGAGTATTCATTGGAAGGACTGATGCTGAAGCTGAAACTCCAATACTTTGGCCACCTCATGTGAAGAATTGACTCACTGGAAAAGACCCTGATGCTGGGAAAGATTGAAGGCAGGAGGAGAAGGGGACCACAGAGGATGAGATGGTTGGATGGCATCACCGACTCAATGGACATGAGTTTGAGCAGGCTCCAGGAGTTGGTGATGGACAGGAGGCCTGGCATGCTGCAGTCCACGAGGTCACAAAGAGTTGGACACAACTGAGAGATTGAACTGAACTGAATATATATGTACATAATTATATATTTATACAATTATATATAAATATATAATATAAATATAATTAATATATTATATATGTGTGTGTGTATTTGTATATACTTTTTCAGATTCTTTTCTCTTATAGGATATTACAAACTCTACCATTTTAAGCATTTTTAAGTGTACAGTTCAGTGCCACCAAGATTATTCTCTTTTTTTGTACAACCATCATAGCCATCTATTTCCAGAACTTTTTAAACACCTCAAACTAAAACTCTTTTACCCATGAAACAATTATTTTTCATTTCTCTCTCCCACCAGCACCTCGTCCAGTATGTCTTTTGGCTATATATTGTTACCTGCTTATTTGACTTACATGCAGACTACATCATGTGAAATGCCAGGCTGGATGAAGCACAAGCTGGAATCAATATCAACAACCTCAGATATGCAGATGATGCCACCCTAATGGCAGAAAGCAAAGAGGAACTAAAGAGCCTCTTAATAAAGGTGAAAGAGGAAAGTGAAAAAGCTGGCTTGAAACTCAGTATTCAAAAACTAGATCATGGCATCTGATCCCATCACTTCATGGCCAATAATAGATGGGGCAAAAATGGAAACAGTGGCAGATTTTATTTTCTTGGGCTCCAAAATCCCTATGGACAGTGACTGCAGCCATGAAAGATCCCTATAGTCAAAGCTATGATTTTCCCAGCAGTCATGTATGGATGTGAGAGTTGAACCATAAAAAAGGTTGAGCACCAAAGAATTGATGCTTTTGAATTATGGTTTTCTGGAGAAGACTCTTAAGAGTCCCTTGGACAGCAAGGAGATCAAACCAATCAATCCTAAAGGAAATAAATTCTGAATATTCATTTGAAGGATGCTGAAGCTGAAACTCTAATACTTTGGGCACCTGATGCAAAGAGCCGACTCTTTGGAAAAGACCTTGATGCTGGGAAAGATTGAAGGCAGAAAGAGAAGGGGGAGACAGAGGATGATATGGTTGGATGGCACCATTGACCCAATGGACATGAATTTGAGCAGACTCCAGAAGATAGTGAAGACAGGGAAGCCTGGCATGCCGCAGTCCATGAGGACAGAAACCTAGCAGGAAACATTCTTTCCTGTTCATCAGAAAATACTATTGATTGTATGGTTGTGTTTCATCTTGTTAAATACAGCCTACTTCTCTCCAATTTCACAGCAACCACCCTGGTTCAGGCTCCAGTAAGGACTGTGAAACTAGCCTCCCAACTTGTCTACTTGCTTTCATTCTGAGCTCTTCTCTGTGATGGTAGTTTAATTGCTCAGTTGTGTCCGACTCTTGTGACTCCATGGACTGTATCCTGCCAGGCTCCTTAGTCCATGGAATTCTCCAGGCAAGAATACTGGAGTGGGTTGGCATTTTCTTCTCCAGGGCATCTTCCTGATCCAGGGGTTGAACTTGCTTCTCTTGCATTGCTGGCTACCAGGGAAGCCCAAGACATTCTCTAATGCAACATTAATAAGAAGGATAAGAATAAAGAGTCTTAGTATAGTGCTGTCTACCCTAGCCCCTGCTTTGAGTGCAGTACATATATAACTTTTTAAAGCCATATACTTTGTTGTTCAATTGCTAAGTTGTATCCGACTCTTTGCGGCCCCATGAACTACAGCATGCCAGGCTTCCTTGTCCTTCACTATCTCCTAGAGTTTGCTCAAACTTATATCCATTGAGTTACATAAGTTATGGGCATATACTAGTTGTGGGCAAATCCCTTATTTGAAAGTAATACGTGGCTTCCCATTATTTTAAGAATAAAATCCAAACTCCATGTCTTGCTGGAGAGATGGAGAAGGACAAGGAAGCCTGGTGTGCTGCAATCCATGGGGTTGTAAAGAGTCAGACGTGACTTAGTGACTGAACTGCAACAGTCTTGCTCTGCGAGATTCTGGGTGATCTGACTTCTCCTCCAGCCCCCTCACTTCACTCTTCTTTCTTTTCAACCCAACCTCCCTGCCTTCCCTTCACTCTCAAATCTTTACAGTTCCCTTCCCTTTTATCTCCCAACTCTTTCTACCATAAGGCTTTAGGTATTAACTCGCAGGATATCACCTCGGAGAGGCCTTTCCAGTCAAGCTGATTTTGCTCATTCTTTTTTTGTTCATGCTTCAAATTCTTTTTATTTTTATATATGTATATTTTTAGCACTTAAAATTTTAAAATTTTTGAAAGGCTACTCTTTATTTAGTTTTTGTAAAAAAAATTGGCTAGATTCCCTGTGTTGTATGACATGTCCTTGGGCCTGTCTTACACCCAGCAGTTTGTACCTTCCTCTCCCCAACTCCTGTACTGCCCCTCACCTTCAACCACTAGCTTGTTCCCTCTATTTGTGAGTCTGCTTTTTTTGTTTTCAGTTCAGTCGCTCAGTCGTGTCCGACTCTTTGCGACCCCATGAATCGCAGCACGCCAGGCCTCCCTGTCCATCACCATCTCCTGGAGTTGACTCAGACTCACGTCCATTGAGTCTTTGATGCCATCCAGCCACCTCATCCTCTGTCATCCCCTTCTCCTCCTGCCCCCAATACCTCCCAGAATCAGAGTCTTTTCCAATGAGTCAATCTTCGCATGAGGTGGCCAAAGTACTGGAGCTTCAGCTTCAGCATCATTCCTTCCAAAGAAATCCCAGGGCTGATCTCCTTCAGAATGGACTGGTTGGATCTCCTTGCACTCCAAGGGACTCTCAAGAGTCTTCTTCAACAGCACAGTTCAAAAGCATCAATTCTTCTGCGCTCAGCCTTCTTCACAGTCCAACTCTCACATCCATACATGACCACAGGAAAAATATAGCCTTGACTAGATGGACCTTAGTTGGCAAAGTAATGTCTCTGCTTTTGAATATACTATCTAGGTTGGTCATAACTTTTCTTCCAAGGAGTAAGCGTTTTTTTCTTTTGTCTTATGTTCACTATTTTGTTGTATTTTTTTTTTTTTTTTACATTTCACATAAGTCATATCATACAGTATTCATCTTTCTCTGGCTTATTTCACTAGCATAATGCTCTCAAATTCCATACATGTAGCTGAAAATGGCAAGATGCTGTTCTGTTTTATGGTTGAGTAATATTCCATTGTGTACACATGCCACATCTTTATCAGTTCATTTGCTGATGGACACTTAGGTTTCTTCCATATCTTGGCTACTGTAAAAAGCACTGCTGTGAACATTGAGGTGTGTGTATCTTTTCAAATGAGTGTTTTTTGTTTTTTCTGGATATATGTCCAAGAGGATTCTGCCTTTTTTTTTTTTTTTAGTAACATCATCCAGTTTGTTATCTGAGCAAGCTTATCAAAGTTTGTACTGATCTTCTTTCTTTATTTGCATGATGGTTTATGTCTTGTTTCCACTAGGCTGTTAAGACATAAGAGGGCAGGTTCTTTACCAGTTTAGTTCCCTACTCCCCCCAAAACCCATCCGAATGCCTGGAACCCCAGAAGGGTCAGCACCTGTGTGTCAATTGGAACAAAGAAAGGATAAAGAACATACAATAGAGACACTTTGACCTCATGGGGTTGTTGGAGGATTAAAGTGCATGAGATAACGTATCTACTATGTGAATCAGTCTCCAATTAAAATATTTGAAATAACTCAGTTATTAAGGGCCTTGAGGAGCCTTGCTGTGGCCACTGCTTCTGGTGAAGTTCCAATCTGTGCTCTTGATTCTCCTAAGGTCTTCTTGTGGCTTAATTTCTGGGAGATGATGACCATAAAGATCTTCAGGTGGCCTCCATTCCTCCTGTCTTGAGTCAAGGAGCACTGAAAGGAAAGGTAAAATACATGTGGAAATTTACAATAATAAGTCTTCTAAGATGTCTAGCCACATTCACAAAGCAGCAGTCTCAGTAAGCACTTAACAAATATTACTTCCCTACTTTTGTCACATTCTTTCCTCCCTGAGAGGCCTCACAAATGATCTGCGGAGTCAAATTCATTGGGACGTTAAGGCTGACATGGTGAAATAGTCTCGTCCCTGCCGGTCTTGGCCAGCTCAGGCTGCCGTCACATGACACCACAGGTTGCGTGGCTCCGGAAACCCTAACCACCTCCCCGAGGCCCCTTCTCCAAACACCTTCACTCTGCGGAGTAGAGCTTCAACCTATGGATTTTGGGACAGGGGAACAGTCCATAGCACCAACTTATCCGTTCCCCAGGGCCCCTGTGCTGGGATGTCATGAGAAGATCCTTTCCCCTTTAGTAGGTGTCCACACACATGCACCCAGGTGAGTTACCCAAACTCCATCTCCCTCTTCTCTGCTTGCCATAGCTATGCAGTCTGAGACATTCATGTCCACGTGTTGACAGTAGCCTGGGTTTATCCACACTGCTGGGCTTCATTTCCCATTCCCTGCTGTGCTCTGGCTTCCAGACATCTTTATTCAAGGATGTACCTGAAACAGATCCTCTCTGTTTCCTGACTGACTGGAAGGGCCCAAGCCGAGCTCAGTGCCCCTATTAAATACCTGGAGAGGAAACTGAGAGACCATTTCGTATCTCTATAACCTTCTTCTCCATGGGCTTGCCTTACTCTACTTTTTTTTCTTTTTTAACTTTTCATTATGGGGAATTTTTAAGAATTGCAAAACTAGTCAGAATAATAAAATTATAGTATTTATAATACATTATAATGATACAATAATAATTATTATTATCTGTACATCTGTCACTCAGAGTCAACAATCAACAATCCATGGCCAATCTCATTTCATACAGTTGCTCATCCACGCCCTTCTGAATTATTCTGAGGCAAGGCCCAGACATTCTATAATTTTGTCTTTAAATATGTATTTCTTAAAGATAAGGCTTCTTAGCATGCCATAACCACAATAGCTATTATACCTGAATAAATTTATTAAATATATCAAACCTTAAAAATCACCAATCATGCAATGTTGAAGTTCAAATTGTCCCATACTTTTATAGTTTTGAATCAATTTGAATATATTCCAATAAGATCTACACACTGATATATCTTACAAATACTTATATGCAGAGTACATCATGAGAAAAGTTGGACTGGAAAAAACACAAGCTGGAATCAAGATTGCCAGGAGAAATATCAATAACCTCAGATATGCAGATGACACCACCCTTATGGCAGAAAGTGAAGAAGAGATAAAGAACTTCTTGATGAAAGTGAAAGAGGAGAGTGAAAAAGTTGGCTTAAAGCTCAGCATTCAGAAAATGAAGATCATGGCATCTGGTCCCATCACTTCATGGGAAATAGATGGGGAAACAGTATCAAACTTTATTTTTGGGGGCTCCAAAATCACTGCAGATGGTGACTGCAGCCATGATATTAAAAGACGCTTACTCCTTGGAAGAAAAGTTATGACCAAGCTAGATAGTATATTCAAAAGCAGAGACATTACTTTGCCGACTAAGGTCTGTCTAGTCAAGGCAATGGTTTTCCTGTGATCATGTATGGATGTGAGAGTTGGACTGTGAAGGCTGAGCGCCGAAGATTTGATGCTTTTGAACTGTGCTGTTGAAGAAGACTCTTGAGAGTCCCTTGGAGTGCAAGGAGATCCAACCAGTCCATTCTGAAGGTCATGGCATCTGGTCCCATCACTTCATGGGAAATAGATGGGGAAACAGTATCAAACTTTATTTTTGGGGGCTCCAAAATCACTGCAGATGGTGACTGCAGCCATGATATTAAAAGACGCTTACTCCTTGGAAGAAAAGTTATGACCAAGCTAGATAGTATATTCAAAAGCAGAGACATTACTTTGCCGACTAAGGTCTGTCTAGTCAAGGCAATGGTTTTCCTGTGATCATGTATGGATGTGAGAGTTGGACTGTGAAGGCTGAGCGCCGAAGATTTGATGCTTTTGAACTGTGCTGTTGAAGAAGACTCTTGAGAGTCCCTTGGAGTGCAAGGAGATCCAACCAGTCCATTCTGAAGGAGATCAGCCCTGGGATTTCTTTGGAAGGAATGATGCTTAAGCTGAAGCTCCAGTACTTTGGCCACCTCATGCGAAGAGTTGACTCATTGGAAAAGATCCTGATGCTGGGCGAGATTGGGGGCAGGAGGAGAAGGGGACGACCGAGGATGAGATGGCTGGATGGCATTACTGACTCAATGGATGTGAATCTGAGTGAACTCCAGGAGTTGGTGATGGACAGGGAGGCCTGGCGTGCTGCGATTCATGGGGTCACAAAGAGTCGGACACGACTGAGTGACTGAACTGAACTGAACTGACTTATAGGTTTCCTTGTCTGTCTTCCTTTATCCTTGAAATTTTCTTTTAAGGAAACCACATCCTTAGTCACACTGAATTTTCCACACATTGTCTTCTGCCTGTGGCGTCTCTGTGGTGTAGTTGAATATATTCTTCTATTCACTGTTATTCCTATAAATCACAGAGACTATCAGATTCAAATTCTGTTCTTTGATGATTACATCCTTGGTGGTAACCTGCTCTCAAATCTGGGTCTTCTAGAATAGCACTGTCCTACAGAACTTTGCATGATGATGGGAGTATTTTGTATTTGTGTTGTTGAATTATGGTAGCTACTAGCCACATATGGCTACTGAGCCCTTGAAATGAAGCTAGTGCAACTAAGAAGCTAACTTTAAAATTGCATTTGCTGTTGTTTAGTTGCTAAGTCATGTCTGACTCTTCTGTGGCTCCATGGGCCATAGCCCACTAGGCTCCTGTGTCCATGGGATTTCCCAGGCAAGAAATACTGGAATGGCATTATCAGAGAAAGGCAAATCAAAACCACAATGAGGTACCATCTCATGCTGGTCAGAATGTCTGTCATCAAAATGTCTACAAACAGTAAATGCTAGAGAGAGTGTGGAGAAAAGGGAACCCTCTTATACTGTTGGTAGAAATGCAAACTAATATAGTCACTATGGAGACCAGTGTGGAGATTTCTTAAAAAACTGGAAATAGAACTGCCATATAACCCAGTAATCCCAAGCTGGGCATACACACCAAAGAAACCAGAATTGAAAGAGACACATGTACCCTAATGTTCACTGAAGCACTGTTTACAATAACTAAGACATGAAAGCAACCTAGATGTCTATCAGCAGACAAATGGATAAGGAAATTGTGGTACATATACACAATGGAGTATTATTCAGATATAAGAAAAGAACACATTTGAGTCAGTTCTAATGAGGTGGATGAAACTGGAGCCTATTGTACAGAGTGAAGTAAGTCAGAAAGAGAAACACCAATACAGTATATTAACACATACATACAGAATTTAGAAAGATGATAGCAATGACCCTATATGTAAGACAGCAAAACAGGAACAGACTTTTGGACTCTGTGTGAGAAAGTGAAGGTGGGATGATTTGAGAGAATAGCATTGAATCATGTATATTACTATATGTAAATAGATGACCAGTGTAAATTTGATGCATGAAGCAGGGCCCTCAAAGTCAGTGCTCTGGGACAACCCAGAGGGATGGGATGGGGAGGGAGATGGGAGGGGGTTCCAGATGAGGGGATGCAGGTACATCTGTGGCTCATTCATGTCAATATATGGCAAAAACCACCACAATATTGTAAAGTAATTAGCCTCCAGTTTAAAAAAAAAAAAAAAAAAAAAAGAATCATGTGCCCATGGCAAGTCACCTGTAGGATACACTCTTAGAACTGGAATTTCTGGTATCAATATGCATATCAAATTGTGTAATTTTGGTATTATTTTCCAAATTGTTCTCCTTAAGATTCTTCCAATTTCTATTCCTGTTGGCAGTGGATGAGAGCCTTCAGCAAAGACTTGAAGAATAAACAAGTGGTGTGTGTGTATATATATATATATATATATATATATAAGAAATACTGGAGTGGGTTGTCATTTCTTTCTTCAAAATTATATTTAATTATAATTAAAATTCAGTTTTAAATTTAAATACAATTTAAAAAAGATAAAATAACTTTTCAAAGAGCTACGTGTGGCTAGTGGATGCTATGTTGGACAACACAGTGTAGAGGTTTCTAAGGCATCATTGGTGAACAGAATGTGGCCAGTGGGGCTGGGCTTAGGCTTGTGATAGATTCTTTAACAAGTCAGCAGCTACCTTCTCTGTGTTATGCAGTCAGTGCAGTTGCATCGTTCAGTGCCTGTAAAAGCCAGAGCCAGGATCCCACACCCATCCCTTCCCCTCACACAGATGGGAAATGAATCCTGTGCGCATCTCTTAAAGCCTGGGTTGTGGGCACTGGCTTCCTCTATCGATTCATCTGTGGATGTTTTCAGAGGTCGTAGCCCTCAAGAATGCTCAAGAAAATATACACTGATCATATAATTCCCATGGATGTGTTCTGCTTAGAAGAATCATTCTAGTACATTTAAGTTTTTAAATGAGTGCCAACTTCCCCAAGAAGCATCTTATCATAGTGTGATATAAAGTTCGGAGGTTAATCTGACTGAAGATAACATCCAGGAATTAAACCAGTGATTCCAAGGTATCTGGTTGCTCCTGGACTGACATGGGCCTTCCTTTCAGGTGACTTTGCTCCTGTGAATCACATTTTGATAGTTATTAGCACTACACATAAATAACTACCTCTCCCCTTTCCAGTCACTAGGTAAGCTAAGTCTCCCATCTCTGTGGTCGGGTGAACCCACTTGACCAGCTCTGGCCAATGAATTGTGAATGAAGTATGCTACATATTCATTTTGGGGGTTCACTTCCAACCTTCCTTCTTTCCTGGGAGATGAAGTCTCCCTCAGGTTGGACTCTTAAGTGGATGATAAATAGGAAAGTGTTCTATGTGAAGGATGTGTAACATAAGCAAGAAATCAGCTTTGTTGTTTTCAGCCTGTGGTATTTTAGGAGTATTTGTTAGCACAGTGTAATGTAAACTTTTGTAATTCATGCACTTTTACATCTAGTGAGAGGATAATTCAATGCAGTGTAAAGAGATGGCTTACCCAGATTACAGTCTGTTTAGAGAAAAACAGGAGGAGCTTCTCAGAGCTGATGACTGGGTTTCCTGAAAATTAGTCTCTACATTAGGATCTGCTCTTCTCTCCTTAAGACTCCAGTGTACTCCCAGAATCTTGAATATCATGAATATTCATTGCATAACATAAGGATTAGATGCAATGGCAATTGTGCACTCGGGCTGAGAAGCCATATAAAGTGAGAAGGCACATTTTGAATTTAACCAAAAGCCAGTATTATAGCTATACCTATTTATTTTTGTAGTTATTTAATAATTTTACTCATTAAACTAGACTATAAAATCCATGATTACAGGCATCTAATCAGTTTATCACCAAATCCCTAAATAAATAAGGAGGAATGAATGAATATATGTATTGAGAGATGTGTATCAATCAATCAATTTCTTGAGTGTTTCAACAGGTGTGAACTCTGTGCTAAAATGTGTGGAGGGAAGAGGTGGGGAACATGGGAGTGGAGGGTGGAGGGAGATTGTGGTGTGGTTCACAAGCCCCAGCAAGCAGATTCTTGACTCAAAGCTCAGAAGAGAGAAACTTGTACACTTAAAATCCATAGACAGGAGGAATGTTTGCAAATATACCACCATAAAGAAAAATGCAAAAGTATGTTTCAGTGGCACAAAAAATGAAACATATGTGTTATATATTAGCCATAACTCAAGGCTAGATGCCAGCTAAAGCAAATGCCTGTCTTGTTTTAGCTTCGGCCTGTGTAAAATACAAATGTATCTGTCTTCATTTTCAAAGATGTCAGTGCTAATTTAGCTAGTTGCTCAACTCATAGCAAGGAGAGGTAAGTGATTATTTTAAAATCATTTTAAGTAGCTTATAAGGCAAGAATTGAGTTATTCATCATAAAAAAATGCATACACATTTATACATAAGTGGAAAGAATTGCGTTTCAGACCTAACATTGCTCTTGGTTTTTATTCATTTTAAAGTCTTTGGTGTGCTTGGATTGTAGCATCAGCCATCTTTAGGTCTTATAGTAGGCTGATTTAAGGTTGGAAGCTTTTTACAAGTCATATTGTACACATAATAGACAGGAAGCTATTAAAAATACTGTTGATACTGTAAGTAATTTTAATTTCAAAGTATTTCTAAGATTATGGAATTTGGATAAGTTTTTATATAGATAAGCATTTGAATAAGTGTTAAAGATAGAAAAGATAGCTTCATGGAGATACAACTAATGAAAGGAGGCCTAAAAAGATGGGACATTTTTTACTATTTTGTATAATTCAATATTATATATCATATTATATGATAAAGAGCTACAGATATAGAAATAAATAGAAAATGAGTAAGCTGAGTTAATCAGAGAAGTCTTCATATGGACCTTACAGCTTGAGCTGGGTCTGGTACCTTGAGGACAAAGGGAAGGGCAACCTAGGCAGGGCATGTGACTAATTTCTCATTTCGGAAAGTGTGGGAAAGAGTATGCACAGTGTGTATCCCATTAAGACTAGAGAGTTTGAGTTTGGGAGACCTGGGAATACGGTAGGATGTGTAGGACAGGGCAAGACTACAGAGAACCAGAAAATCACCTGTAAGAGCTTGTTGGAGGCACTGGAAACTATGACAGTAAGTGTATCGGTTGGGATGCTTTGAGCCACAAGTAATAGAAAACTTGACTTACATGACTTTAACAGAGAGAAAATATGTTATGACTTCACATAGAAGTCTGTGAGTACAGCCTAGATTAGCTCTTTTCCCTATGTCATTCTCTGATAGCTTGTTCTGAGGCTAGATCTCCTCACGGTCATAAGATAGCTGCTCCAGTTTTTCCAGCTGTCACATCCAAACACAGCAATGTCCAGATGATAAAGATAGGGAGTCCCACCCTGAATGGCCTTTTTTCCCTCTTTAATCAAAGAATGGCCTTTCCTCCCCGTTAATCAAAGAAAATAAACCTTTTCCCAAATCCCCCTTAGAACTTTTTCCTATCCACTGACCAGAATTGCATCACAGGTGTATGCCTAAGGTAATGGCTGGCAGAAGGAATGCAACCACATGAGATGGGCAGGGACCATCTTCCTTGAAACTCAAGGTTATATAGAAGAAAGTGAGTCCCTAAACAAATTTGAATTCTGTTAGGAGAGAGGAAGGGTAATTAGCTACTGGCAAAGCAGATTTGGTTTTATGTTGCTGGATGGTTATACACTCTGGAATTCTTTTCTTAAGAAAAAACATATAAAGTCATGAATTCAAAATTAGAATTAAAAATAAATAAACAAAAATAATAACACTTTAAGTAACTGCCTGGCACATCTCTATGAAATATTTTCTTTAAAACTCTCTTCACCTGGCAATAATTTGTGTATAATTTTTTACAATGAGGATAAAAAGATAATTCAATCTTTTCTCAATGTGGTAGATCAAATTTTTTTTTCTAAATTGATAACTTAAAAAAGTATTTTTCAGTTTGATAACTTGTGATCAGTAATGCCATTAAAGGTTAAGGATTGTTGCTAAAATTGAAGACACTGTCACCTAATTTCTTTCATAAATGCATTGTAATGTCTTAGGGTATTTCAAGTTCTCTTGTGTGTTATTCTGTGCCTGATGTGGTTGACAGACACACCTTTTATTCACAACACTCATAAAACAGTTAGTTGCTGAAGTCCTCACCCTAATGTGCATTGTGAGTTTTGTGTTGAATTTGTTGTCAATATTTTGTACCAAATTATTAAGAAATTAACATGATTTCCCATATATTCATATGATTTGAATTATTAATCAAATCATAAAATAATCAGAGTTTATTGGTTACTTTTATTCACAATTTATATATACATTTTAATGTGTTACTGCTTAAAAAAAATTCTGGCTTCTGGCTATATTCCAGATGCTTCATAAACCTCACTATTTGCTTTAAACCAATGTGGGTTTATGCTGCAGTGAACCACATAGTCTACTAAGCCCAAGTTGAATGTTCCCCAGCTTCACTTCCCCTTATCAGTACACCATCAACTACCTACAAGCACCCTGCCACCATTCAATAGGAGGGGAAGGGTGAGGCAGAAACGGGGGTGGAAAATGACAGTAATCACACCCAATTGTGGTGAAAATATCTTACATACATATGTAACCTTGAACGTGAGTGCTTGCTTTTCCCAGGCATTGGAAAGGAGCCCAGCCCAGTGAGTGGCCTGGGAGTTTCAGCTTCAATGGCTTCTCAGTAAGTGGTAAGTCTACCTTAGGGATCTAGGGTAGGCAACCACCAGGGTCTGTGCCCTTAAGCAAGGAAAGTTAGAAATCTTTAGGAGCAGTGAAATAAGGAGAGCCTAGCATCAAGGATGTAGGAACCAAGCCAGAGCAGAGTTCCAGGAGGACCCAGACTTGGAAGTGGCCATAAGTGTGCGGATTAGAGATGGGAGGCAGGAGACTCTGGAGGCAAATACTACAATGTCTTGTGAGTAAGCAGATGTATAGATGAGCCCCTTCAATGATGCATCTCAGATTGTCAAGACTGAATATCAGGGAAGAACAAATCTGACTCCATATTGGATCTCTTTCTTTCACTTTAACCTTTGTATTCTATTGCTTTTGCTACAAGTTAATCACTAAAGGGATGTTGCCTATAAGTTTAAATTATACTTTATGGGGAAAGGTGTGGGGAGGGATAATTTAGAAGGTTGGGGTTAACGTATACACACCGCTGCTGCTGCTAAGTCGCTTCAGTCGTGTCTAATGTTTTGTGACCCTGTGGACCATAGCCCACCAGGCTCCTCTGTCTATGAGGTTCTCCAGGCAAGAATACTTGAGTGGGTTGCCATGCTCCCCTACAGGGAATCTTCTGGACCCAGGGATCAAAATCGTGTCTCTTATGTCTCTTGCATTGGCAGGCAGGTTCTTTACCACTAAGGCCACCAGGGAAGTCCCATATACACACTACTATTTAAAAAATTGGTAATCAACAGGGACCTAATTTAAGGCACAAGGAACTCTACTCAATACCCTATAATTTGCTTGTTGTTATTTAGTTGCTAAGTCATATCTGACTCTTTTGCAACCCCATGCACTGTAGCCCACCAGGCTCCGCTGTTCAAGGAATTTTCCAGGCAAGAATACCAGAATGGGTTTCCATTGTCTTCTCCAACTCTATAAGAATCTATATGGGAAATAATCTGAAAAAGACTATATATATATATGTAAACTGTGTCACTCCCCCATAAAAAGTAATGGGGCTCTTCTTTGGGAACTCTGCTGACTGTGTAATGAGCATTAAGCTAAAATACATTTGCTTATTTCACAGAAAACCTCTTTACCAGGACTACCTATGAATGGCTTCAGGAAAGAAGAAATAAACACATTCCTTCCAGAGACTGATTGGAATTAGGACTTTACCACTATTGGTACAAAAGAAGCCTGAATTCTAACTCAGGGAAGATGGCTCTTTAGGACATTAGTCCACCATCTTTTTGGTCTGCTGGCTTTTCAGATAAAGTCACTATTCCTTGCCCCAATAACTTGTCTCTCAATTGATTGAGCTATTATGCAGCAAGCGGTACGAGCTTGGACTTTTTAATGCCTGGGTCAGCAGGAAGATGGGCATCATGAGTAGGCACAAAGAGGTTGAAGGGTAGGATTGTCACATCCTGTAACAGTACACAGGGGCTTAGTTAAGCTTGTCAGGAGGGGTGGGAGCTGAAACTCTCTGGGCCCCCTGCAGATATTGGAGTTTGTTTTAGTATAAAAAGTGACTTACTTTGGGTTACTTCTTACAGTGTGGCAAAGCTGGAAGAGAAGCCAGTTTTTCTGACTCTGTTTCTTTTCTTTACCCCAGGCTGCTTCCCAAATAAAACCTTTACCTCATGCTAAGCATTCCATGCTGGAAGAATACATTCATTCTTGCCTAAGGAGAGCCTTCCTGGGAGGTGGTTCTTGGTGGGTGGCTCCTCTTATTGATGATTTTATCAGTTGTAGGGAATCTGTGCTGGGCGTTAAGAACATCCATAAGACAGGGGAGGGAAGGAAAAACCTGTTGTATTGTCTTTCTTTCTCAGTTCAGTTTTCTCCTCTACCTCCTGCAAACACCTGGTATTGGTACCAAAATATGCATTTTAGTGCCTTTAAGCAAAACTAGGTCTTCAGCCAAAGACAACTCTGACACTAAACTTTGTTTTTCCCCATTGAAAAACCCTTATCAAATTTTCACCACACAAAAATGGAAGCATTTTAGTCACTTGAAGCAGTTCGGTGATAATTTTGGCTGCAGTTTTAAAAAGGGAATATTCATTCATTTATTCAAAGGATACTTATTAAATGATGTAGTGTGACAGTCACCACACCTGACACTATAGCAAACACAGTCACCATTTCTGCTGTCCTGTAGACTCCAGTAAAATAGATCATAAACAAGGGTAAAACTGCAACAATCAACTAAAGGAGAGGCACGAACTTGGCTGATATCCAGCCACAATGCATTGATCTGCTGTATCAAGGTTAAGGTACTTGAATGTGTCCAAACTGATGGTGGGAGACATTGTCCTCAGTTCACTGCAGTTCAGTTGCTCAGTCGTGTCTGACTCTTTGCAACCTCATGAATTGCAGTGCGGCAGGCCTCCCTGTCCATCACCTGGATCATGGAAAAAGCAAGAGAGTTCCAGAAAAACATCTATTTCTGCTTTATTGACAATGCCAAAGCCTTTGACTGTGTGGCTCACAATAAACTGCGGAAAATTCTGAGAGAGATGGAAATACCAGACCACCTGACCTGCCTCTTGAGAAACCTATATGCAGGTCAGGAAGCAACAGTTAGAGCTGGACATGGAACAACAGACTGGTTCCGAATAGGAAAAGGAGTACGTCAAGGCTGTATATTGTCACCCTGCTTATTTAACTTCTATGCAGAGTACATCATGAGAAATGCTGGGCTGGAAGAAGCACAAGCTGGAATCAAGATTGCCAGGAGAAATATCAATAACCTCAGATATGCAGATGACACCACCCTTATGGCAGAAAGTGAAGAGGAACTAAAGAGCCTCTTGATCAAAGTGAAAGAGGAGAGTGAAAAAGTTGGCTTAAACCTCAACATTCAGAAAACGAAGATCATGGCATCTGGTCCCATCACTTCATGGGAAATAGATGGGCAAACAGTGGAAACAGTGTCAGACTTTATTTTGGGGGCTCCAAATTCACTGCAGATGGTGATTGTAGCCATGAAATAAAAGACGACTCCTTGGAAGATATTGTCCTCAGATGGCCACTATTCTTCCCTTCCTTCTGTACATAAGTGCTGTTCTACCCTCCAAGAGGTGAAGTCTTTCCAATTTCTTGAATAGGGCTGGCCTTAGGACTTGCTTTGGTCAGCAGAAGGCTCTGAAGAGATGGATGAGAATTCTGAGCTAAGGCCTTGAAAGGACTGATGGTTTCTGCTTAAATCTACTCTTTTGGAAGCAATCTATCATAGTCACAGTATCCTGATATCATTTATGAGGAAACAGAGCTAGTCATGGGGAGATGTCACATGGGGAGAGTGAGTGATGCTCAGCCAGGTCCTGGCTCTTCAGTCATCCCAGCTAAAACACCAGATGTGAGTGAAGAAGCCATCTCAGACATTCCTATTCTAACACCTGAAGAAGAAAACCACCCAGACAAAACCAACCCAGACTGCAAAACTGTGAGACATAATAAATTATCACTCTAAGTTATTAAGTTTTGTGGAGATTTATTACACAGCAGTAGATGATTAAAACACCAGTATAGCTGCCCTGGCCTCCCTGAGTGCCCTTTCCCCTGCAGCAGAGGCCTCACAAGTCCTATCTCCAGCTACCCCAGTATGGCTCTCCCATGAGTTAGCACTAAATAGTCAGTTCCTGGCACAGAAGGAAGCCTCCAGAGTTATTCCAGAGCCCATTCTGATGAGACCCACATGCTGTTGGCCAGTGTTTGCACAGTACTAGAAAATGTTCTGAATTCCATTTGTGGGTATGCAGCAGAAGCAGACTTATTCAAAGGCCAGGGAAGGATTCTCTTAGGAAGTGACACAGGCTGAGAGCTGAAGTATGTGAAGCCATTAATTTGGTCATAAGAAGAGATATGACCTCAGAAAAGAGAGGTAAGAGAACTCTGTAGTGGGATAGAAGAGTGAGGAAACAGGAACAGAAAGAAACCCAGTACTACTGGTATTACAGAGTGAGAGCCATGTGAGGGGTCTGGGCCTTGTAATTCTCTTCCCAGGGTACGGTGATTAGACTAGAATACTGTACCCTTCCCGAGGCTTGCCAATGACCAAGAAGAGTGCTGTATGCAAAGTGACTGACCAACCCCAATCAAGTTGTCTCTTTCAGAGAATTCACATCAAGCTGTACCAAGACAGTTCATTGGTCAAGAACCACTTTACTGCTGAGTTACTCTAATGACCAAGGAGGACCGAGGCAAGGGATGTTTCTTTCCAGCTGAGGACTGATTTCCAGTGTTTCTGTAGAGCAGAGGCAGCAGATAGTAGCCTGAAGGCCAGTGGATGTGGTCAATACACCTTTTTGTTCTGTCTGCCTACACAGAGTTGCCAAAGCAATGCTTTCTTATTAAATCAGTTGTGAATAGCATAATATCAAAAGCTTTTCTATTTAGAAAAAAAATTGGGAATTTTTTTTTTTTTTTTTACTCTTTCTGCTACATCCCTGGTGGCAGCAATGGGTGGAGGTGAATAGGAGCAGCTTGCTTCAGGTAGGGTATGATCGGGGCACACCAATTTATAGCAGTTTCCACTACTTGCTGAAGAGAGGTAAGAGGTATTCTCCCAACATGTGAGACTGTAAGACCTCACGACCTTTTCTCAGAATCTGTCGCTCCAAAGACCACAGTGACTAGAATTCGATGCAATCAGCAAGAGGATTTATCAGGCCGACGCGCCGGGGTCCAGTCTCCACTCAAGGAGATGAACCCCGAACATCAATTGTGACGAACTTTTATACCAAAAAATCACAGGCAGGTGTGGGAGGGGTCAGGATATTGGGAACAATGTGGTAGGTGNCAAGGCTATGGTTTTTCCTGTGGTCATGTATGGATGTGAGAGTTGGATTGTGAAGTAGGCTGAGTGCCGAAGAATTGATGCTTTTGAACTGTGGTGTTGGAGAAGACTCTTGAGAGTCCCTTGGACTGCAAGGAGATCCAACCAGTCCCTTCTGAAGGAGATCAACCCTGGGATTTCTTTGGAAGGAATGATGCTAAAGCTGAAGCTCCAGTACTTCGGCCACCTCATGCAAAGAGTTGACTCATTGGAAAAGACTCTGATGCTGGGAGGGATTGGGGGCAGGAGGAGAAGGGGACGACCGAGGATGAGATGGCTGGATGGCATCACGGACTCGATGGACGTGAGTCTGAGTGAACTCTGGGAGTTGGTGATGGACTGGGAGGCCTGGCGTGCTGCGATTCATGGGGTCGCAAAGAATCGGACACGACTGAGCGACTGAACTGAACTGAACAACTACACAAAAATGTCTTTCTTAGCCATCATTGACCTCAACACTTCAAATTGAAAACTGATAGGAAAGAGAATATAGATGCTGTTAAATATTGCTTTATAAATTTATTACAAGAAATAAAGAAATTGCTATCCTTGGAATCACTACCAGGATAATAGTTTACCTCTATATCACTTCAACTGCCTTTGGCCTTTTGTCTCACAATATGTGCCGGCTGTGGACCCTTGTAACTGCTGCCAGCAGTGTCTGCTTTGTCAAAGACATCACCCCCAGGGGTAATTATTTACACATGAAAATTGGTACAAAATTAGGTGTCACTGATAGACTGCTTTACACACTGAGGTTGGATGAATGTGGTGGTGGTTTAGTCACTGAGTCATTTCCGACCATTAGGACTCCATGGACTGTAGCTCACCAGGCTCCTCTGGCCATGGGATTTTCCAGGCAAGAATACTGGAGTGGGTTGCCATTGCCTTCTCCAGGGGATTTTCCGACCTGGGAATTGAACTGGGGTCTCCTGCACTGCAGGTAGATTCTTTGCCAACTGAACTACCAGGGAATTCCTTGAATGAATGTAAATATATCAATTCATATTGAACAAATATAAAATACCAGCTTGGATGAGTGGTGAGTTGAGCTGGTCATCATCCAGAATTTCACAAGGTAGAAGGCGCCCTGAGAGGCAGAAAATGGTGCTTAAAATCTGAGCTGAAACTTATTTATAATGTCCTCAATAAACTGTAAGACACAGGTGACCAGGAATGCCTACCTCATAAGACAGAATACTCCATTTCCAGATGGTTCTAATTCAAGCTATTGCTTAGTTTGGGCTGAAATCTACTTTCCTCATCCTTCTTTTAGTCCAAATGTAGCTCTGCAACCATGAGTTGAGACTAACCAATCCCCCCCGTGACAGCTGTTCAAGTATTTGAACACAGATATAGCTGATCTTTGGTTTAAATTAAAACTTCCCTTTAATTTGTACACTAGATGGCAGGTCAACAATAATAGTTTTTTTATGTTGATCAATCAAATGCTACAATTTTGATTTTTCTCAAAATTCACCACTCTATTCATTGCAGCATAAATATCCATGAGGATGTTTGAAATCAAGTGATTGTTTCTAAAATTCCTGATGTGTGCCAATTCTTAGAACATATAGTTTCATTTATGCACGAGTGCTCAGTTGTGTCTGACTCTGTGTGACCCCATGGACTGCAACCCGACAAGTCCCTCTGTCCATGGAATTCTTTAACTAGTCAAATATTACATGCTGGTAGACAAGGGGAATTTTGAACAGTAAGCAAAAACTTTAGAAGACAGCTGCAGCTCCAGAGAAATGTGAGATTTTTTTGAAAGGTAGTTTTCAAATATTCTGGTACTTAAAAATAATATATAAATTAACAAATATTTAGGTGAATATTATCCAAGTAGTTCTAACTTCATTATAATTCTGCATCAAGGGAATTGGGAATTTTGTCTCTTTTCATAGAAAATACTCAGTTAAAATAGATTTCAGTCTGTGTCCTAGATGTTTTTATTAATTTCCTCTTTCTGAAATTTCTCATTTTTTGAGTATTATCTGAGTTAAAATTCTTGAGACTTTGCCTCAATATTTTGTATTTTAATGTAAAGCTAAAAGTAATCCTTTTTGAAATTATGATGACAGTAAGCCATGATGAAATATTTATCAAACATATTCTTAACCTCTTTATTACGTGCCTTGCTTAGTTAATAACTGAAACTTGTTTTAGATAGAAAAGGATAAGCTTAACTGTTCTATGAAGAGAAATGAGAATGATACATGTATATGTACATAATTTGCTGCTACTCTTTGAGTTCTTAATTACCAAAGAAAAGCAGTGAAAATACTTGCAAGAAAATTGGAGAGAGAACCTCTACATTTTGAGATGATGAAATGTTTTCTTCTTAGTTATCTGTAAGGATGAATAAATTACTTTCATAGAGTTAAACATATATTTCAAATTTTCACAAACTTGAGTTAGGGAACATTTTAAAGAAGAATTGAATCTTTGTAAGGAAATTGTGATACTTATAGAAAAGTTTATACTATTTGCTTTTCATCATTTGTTCAATATTTATGATCATCAACAAAATGTTATTTTAATGGTACTTAATCATATTTTGTCTTAGGATACTCTGTATTTCTAATAATTTCTTGATGCAGGGTCTATGTCTTGTTGATTTCCCTGATAGCTCAGCCGGTAAAGAATCCGCCTGCAATGCAGAAGACCCTAGTTTGATTCCTGGGTTGGAAAGTTCCCCTGGAGAAGGGATAGGTTACCCATTCCAATATTCTGGGGCTTCCATGGTGGCTCAGACTGTAAAGAATCAGCCTGCAATATGGGAGACCTGGGTTCAATCCCTGGGTTGGGAAGATACCCTGGAGGAGGGCATGGCAACCCACTCCAGTATCCTTGCCTGGAGAATTCCCATGGACAGAGAAGCCTGCCAGGCTACAGTCCATGGGTGGCAAAGAGTCAGTCACGACTGAGCAACTAAGCACAGCTATGTCTGTGCATATTTTTGTTAGCTCTTTCATGTATTTTTTTAAGTTGAAATATAGTTGATTTACAGTATTGTGTTAGTTTCATGTATACAGAAAAGTGACTCCATTATATATATATACTACATATATATTATATATATTAAATATATATACATATATATCTCAGTTCAGTTCATTTGTGTCCAACTCTTTGCAACCCCATGGACTGATGCACGCCAGGCTTCCTGATCCATCACCAACTCCCAGAGTTTGCTCAAACTCATGCCCTTTGAGTTGGTGATGCCATCCAACTATCTCATCCTCTGTTGTCCCCTTCTCCCCGCAACCTTCAGTCTTTCCCAGAATCAGGGTCTTTTCCAATGGGTCAGTTCTTCGCATGAGGTGGCCAAAGTATTGGAGCTTCAGCTTCAGCATCAGTCCTTCCAATGAACACCCAGGACTGATCTCCTTTAGGATTGACTGGTTTGATCTCCTTGCAGTCCAAGGGACTCTCAAGAGTCTTCTCCAACACCACAGTTCAACAGCATCAACTCTTCGGTGCTCAGATTTCTTTATGGTCCAACTCTCACATCCATACATGACTACTGGAAAAACTATAGCTTTGACCAAATGGACCTTTGTTGGCAAAGTAATGTCTCTGCTTTTTAATACACTGTCTAGGTTTGTCATAGCTTTTCTTCCAAGGAGCAAGAGATTTTTAATTTCATGGCTTCAGTTACCATCTGCAGTGATTTTGCAGCCCAAGAAAATAAAGTCTCTCACTGTTCCATTGTTTCCCCATCTATTTGCCATGAAGTGATGGGACTGGATGCCATGATCTTAGTTTTTTGAATGTTGAGTTTTAAGCCAACTTTTTCACTCTCCTCTTTCACTTTCCTCAAGAGGCTTTTCAGTTCTTCTTCACTTTCTGCCAAAAGGGTGGTATCGTCTGCATATCTGAGGTTATTGATATTTCTCCCAGCAATCTTGATTCCAGCTTGTGCTTCATCCAGTCTGGCATTTTGAATAAATTTACACAAAATTCTGGATGGATTTCACATGTATTTCAGCACACACACACACACACACACACATATGTATATGAAATATATGTATATACATATATTTTTTCCATTATAGGTTATTACAAGGTATTGAATATAGTTTCCTGTGCTATACAGTACATCTTTGCTGTTTATCTGTTTTTTCTATACTGATGTTGATCTGTTAATCCCACACTCCTAATTTATCCCTCTTCTGTCCTTTTCCCTTTGGTAAACATAAGGTTGTTTGCTGTATCTGTGAGTCTATTTTGGTTACGGGAATAAATTCATTTGTAACTTTTTTAGATTCCACATGTAAGTGACATCATATAATACTTTTCATTCTCTAATTTAATTCACTTGGTATGATAATCTTGAAGTCCATCCATGTTGCTGCAAATGACAATATTTCATTCTTTTAATGGTCAAGTAATATTCCATTGTGTATGTATGTATCTGTATATATATACATATAAACATATATACCCCGTACCCCATCTTCTTTATCCCTTCGTCTGTTGACAAACACTGAGATTGCTTCCATGTCCTGGCAATTATAAATAGCATTGTGTGAGTACTGGGGAATCATGTCTCTTCAAATTAAACTTTTTATATTTTCCAGATATGTGTCAGGAACAGGATTGCTGGATCATATGGTAACCCAATTTTGTTTTGTTTTGTTTTTTTGAAATCTTCATACTGTTTTTCATTGTGGCTGTACCAAGTTTCATTCCCATAACAGTATAGGAAGATTCCCTGTTCTCCACATCTTTATTATTTATAGACTTTTTGATGATGCCTGTTCTGACCAGTGTAAGGTGATGCCTCATTGTAGTTTTGACTTGTGTTTCTCTAGAAAAATTGAGCATATTTTCACATACCTATTAGCCAACTTTATGTCTTCTTTGGAGAAATGTCTAGGTCTTATGCCCTAATTTAATTGTGTTGTTTTCTGTGTGTGTCTGTGTGTTTATATAGAGCCGTACATGCTCTTTGTATATTTTTGAAATTGTCTGTGTCTGTTACATATTTGCAAATATTTTCTCCCAGTTTGTAGGTTGTCTTTTTGCTTTGTTTATGGTTTCCTTTATCGTGCAAAAGCTTATAAGTTTGATTGGTCCCATTTGTTTATTTTTGCTTTTATCTGTATTTCCTATGGAGATTGACCTAAGAAAATATTGGTACAATTCATGTCTGAAAATGTTTTGTATATTTCATCTTGTGGGAGTTTTATGATGTCATGTCTTATAAGTAACTCTTGAAGGGATTTTGAATTATTTTTGTGTTTGTTGTGAGGGAGCGTTCTAACTTCATGGATTTACATGTGCTGTTCAGCTTTCCCAACATCACTTGCTAAAGAGACAGTTTTTTCTCCATTGTATGTTCTTGTTTCCTTTGAGTGAGTGAGTGAAGTTGCTCAGTCATGTCCGACTCTTTGCGACCCCGTGGACTGTAGCCCACCAGGCTCCTCTGTCCATGGGATTCTCCAGGCAAGAATACTGGAGTGGGTTGCCATTTCTGCTGAAGGTTAATTGACTGTAAGTTTGTGGGTTTATTTCTGGGCTCTCTCTGTTCTGTTCAATTTGTGTGTCTGTTTTTGTACCAACACCATGCTGTTTTGATTACTGCAGCTTTGTAGTATTTTCTGAAGTCTGGGAGGGTTATAACTTCTGTTTTATTCTTTTTCCTTAGGATTGCTTTGATAATTCTTGGTCTTTTGTAGTTCCATATGAATTTTAGGATTATTTTTCTGGTTCTGTGAAAAATGTCATGGGTAATTTGATAGCAATCATATTTAATCTGTAGATTGCTTTGGGTTATTTTGCCATGTTAATGATATTAATTTTACCAATCCAAGAGCATGTCTTTTCATTTCTTTGAATCATATTAAGTCTCCTTTATCAGTGTTTCATAGTTCTTGTGCATAAGTCTTTCACCTCCTTAGTTAGGTTTATTCCTTTTTTTTTTCCTTGATGAGATTTTATTTTATTTTATTTTTTGCATTTTTATTTATTTATTTTTTCTTTGATTCTTTTTTTATATATGAATTTNGCTAAAATAAATTAAGTTAATATAGCTCCTTCATTTGTGTGATGAAACACCCCCAGGAGGCCAACTATGTCAACTTCTATGTTGTCTTCACAGTCATGTGAAAATTCCATCTACCATCTTGGATTTGGTCTTTAGAGGGCTAAATTTTCAAAGACTCTGTAATTCATTATATTAAATATTACTGAATACCAGTTACATGCTATGAACTGTGCAAAAGAGAAATTTGACCAGCACCTTTCCAGGGAATTCTTTATGTAAAAAACTTCAACCCTGGACACCATAGTTATTTTTCATACTGATGAGTTCCTTTTTACTTCAAATTTTAGGATGTGACTTAGAACCTGGGGAGAAAGCAGATGTGTATAAGAGACAGGGGTTGGGATTGGGAGTTCATCTACACTCATGGCTGATTCATGCCAATGTGTAGCAAAACAAATACAGTATTGTAAAGCAAAACAAACTAAAAAATAAAAATTAATTAAAAAAAAAAAAAAAAAAAAAACGCAGGCCCAACTGAATCTGCACCTCTGAAGCCTGAGAGCCGAGCCTGAGTGGCTTAGACCGGGGAGATGCATGCAGCCTAGGGCCGGCCTCAGACGCCTCTAAAGGCTACCTGAGTGCCAAGCCTGAGCAGCTTAGACCGGGGAGGTGCATGCAGCCTAGGGCCAGCCTCAGACAGTTCCCGGCGGACCAACGTAGAGCCTGAGCGGTGTGCACCACGAGCAGGGGCAGGCCCAGCGGGGCTGAGACACTGCAAGCACATGCCAGTGATACTTGTTTGCAGCATCCCTCCCTCTCCACAGCGCGACTGAACAAGTGAGCCTAAAAAAAAAAAAAAAAAAGTGTCTACCACCACCCCCCCTGTGAAAGGGCGGAAATCAGATGCTGAAGAGACCAGCAAACAGAAGAAGTTAAACAGAGGGAACCGCCTTGGAAGTGACCCCACACTGCCCACAAAACCAGAGAAAGGGCCAGATATATCTTTACTATTTTTATGATGATTTTTTGCTGTTGTTGTTGTTAATATTGTTATGTGATTATTTTTTCTTTTCTTTTTCCTCTTCTTTTTTTTAACCTTTTTAAAATTTTAAGTCCTCTATTTCTCCTTTTTTATTTTTATAACCTACTATTACTTTTCAAAAAAAAACAAAAAGACCCTATTTTTAAAGCAAACGCCGTATATACTCTTTTTGTGGTTGTTGTTGTTTTTTAAATAATTCTTGTGGCTTTTTTTTTTCTATTTCTTCTCCTTCTTCTTTTCTTTAATATTGTATTTTTGAAAATCCAATCTCTACTCTAGATTTTTAATTTTTGCTTTTTGGTATTTGTTGTCAATTTTATACATTTAAAAACCCAATCTTCAGTACCCAATTTTACCTGACAGTGAGATTACTGGCTTGACCACTTTCTTCTCCTTTGGACTCTCCTTTTTCTCCACCAGGTGGCCTCTGTCTCTTCCCTCGCCCTTCTCTTCTCTACCCAACTCTGTGAATCTCTGTGTGTTCCAGACGATGGAGAACACTTAGGAACTGGTTACTGGCTGGATCTGTCTCTCTTCTTTTCATTTCCCTCTTTTATCCTCCTGGCCACCTCTGTCTACTTCTTCTCTCTCCTCTTCCCTGTATAACTCCGTGAACACCTCTGAGCAGTCCAGACTGAGGAATGCACATTAGGAAGTGACTACTGACTAGCTTGCTCTCTCCTCTTTTGATCCCACCTCATCTCATTAGGGTCACCTCTAACTACCTCCTCCCTCTTCTCTTCTCCATGTAACTCAGTGAATCTCTCTGGGTGCCCCTCAATGTAGAGAAACTTTTCACCTTTAACCTAGATGTTTTATCATTGATGCTGTATAGATGGAAAAGTCTTGAGGCTACTGTAAAAATAAAACTGAAAACCAGAAGCAGGAGGCTTAAGTCCAAATCCTGAGAACATCAGAGAACTCCTGAATCCAGGGAGCATTAATCGATAGGAGTTCATCAAACACCTCCATACCTACACTGAAACCAAGCACCACCCAAGGGCCAACAAGTTCCAGAGCAAGGCATACCATGCAAATTCTCCAGCAACACAGGAACACACCCCCAAGCTTCAATATACAGGCAGCTCGAAGTTACTCCAAAACCAATGACGTCTCATAACCTATTATTGGTCACTTCATTGCACTCCAGAGAGAAGAAATCCAGTTCCACCCACCAGAACTCCAACACAAGCCTCCCTAACCAAGAAACCTTGACAAGCCACTGATACAACCCCACCCACCATGAGAAAATTCCATAATAAAGAGAACTCCACAAATTCCCAGAATAGATAGGCCACAACAAACACAGCAATATAAAAAAGATGAAGAGACAGAGGAATACCCAGCAAGTAAAGGAACAGGATAAATTCCCACCAAACCAAACAAAAGAGGAAGAGATAGGGAATCTACCTGAGAAAGAATTCCGAATATTGATAATAAAAATGATCCAAAATCTTGAACTCAAAATGGAATCACAGATAAATAGCATGGAGACAAGGACTGAGAAGATGCAAGAAAGGTTTAAAAAGACCTAGAAGAAATAAAAAAGAGTCAATATACAATGAATAATGCAATAAATGAGATCAGAAACACTCTGGAGGCAACAAATAGTAGAGTAATGGAGGCAGAAGATAGGATTAGTGAAATAGAAGATAGAATGGTAGAAATAAATGAATCAGAGGAAAAAAAGAAAAACTAATTAAAAGAAATGGGGACAATCTCAGAGACCTCCAGGACAATATGAAATGCTCTAACATTCGAATTATAGGAGTCCCAGAAGAAGACAAAAAGAAAGACCATGAGAAAATACTTAAGGAAATAATAGTTGAAAGTAAAGAATTCTGAATATTGATAGTGAAAATGATCCAAAATCTTGAAATCAAAATGGAATCACAGATAAATAGCCTTGAGACAAGGATTGAGAAGATGCAAGAAAGGTTTAACAAGGACCTAGAAGAAATAAAAAAGAGTCAATATATAATGAATAATGCAATAAATGAGATCAGAAACACTCTGGACGCAACAAATAGTAGAATAACGGAGGCAGAAGATAGGATTCGTGAAATAGAAGATAGAATGGTAGAAATGAATCAGAGAGGGAAAAAGAAAAACGAATTTAAAGAAATGAGGACAATCTCAGAGACCTCCAGGACAATATGAAATGCTCCAACATTCGAATAATAGGAGTCCCAGAAGACGACGACAATAAGAAAGACCATGAGAAAATACTTGCGGAGATAATAGTCGAAAACTTCCCTAAAATGGGGAAGGAAATAATCACCCAAATTCAAGAAACCCAGAGAGTTCAAAATAGGATATGCCCAAGGCGAAACACCCCAAGGCACATATTAATCAAATTAACAAAGATCAAACACAAAGAACAAATATTAAAAGCAGCAAGGGAAAAACAACAAATAACTGAAAACTTCCCTAAAATGGGGAAGGAAATAATCACCCAAATTCAAGAAACCCAGAGAGTTCAAAATAGGATATGCCCAAGGCGAAACACCCCAAGGCACATATTAATCAAATTAACAAAGATCAAACACAAAGAACAAATATTAAAAGCAGCAAGGGAAAAACAACAAATAACACACAACGGGATTCCCATAAGGATAACTGCAGATCTTTCAACAGAAACGCTTCAGGCCAGGAGGGAATGGCAAGACATACCTAAAGTGATGAAAGGAAATAACCTACAGCCCAGATTACTGTATCCAGCAAGGATCTCATTCAAATATGAAGGAGAAATCAAGAGCTTTACAGACAAGAAAAAGCTGAGAGAATTCAGCACCACCAAACCAGCTCTCCAGCAAATGCTAAAGGATATTCTCTACACAGGAAACACAAAAAGGGCGCATAAACCCAAACCCAAAACAGTAAAGTAAATGGCAACAGGATCATACTTATCAATAATTACCTTAAACGTAAATGGATTGAATGCCCCAACCAAAAGGCAAAGACTCGCTGAATGGATACAAAAACAAGATCCCTATATATGGTGCATACAAGAGACCCACCTCAAAACAAGGGACACATACAGACTGAAAGTGAAAGGTTGGAAAAAGATATTCCACGCAAATAGAGACCAAAAGAAAGCAGGAGTAGCAAGACTCATATCCGATAACATGGACTTTAAAACGAAGGCTGTGAAAAGAGACAAACAAGACCACTACATAATGATCAAAGGATCAATCCAAGAAGAAGATATAACAATTATAAATATATATGCACCCAACATAGGAGCACTGCAATATGTAAGACAAATCCTAACAAGTATGAAAGGGGAAATTAACAGTAACACAATAATAGTGGGAGACTTTAATACCCCACTCACACCTATGGACAGATCAACTAAACAGAAAATTAACAAAGAAATGCAAACTTTAAATGATACAATAGACCAGTTACACCTAATTGATATCTATAGGACATTTGACCCCAAAACAATGAATTTCACCTTTTTCTCAAGTGCGCATGGAACCTTCTCCAGGACTGATCACATCCTGGGCCATAAATCTAACCTTGATAAATTAAAAAAAATCAAAATCATCTCAAGCATCTTTTCTGACCATAATGCAGTAAGATTAGATCTCAATTACAGGAGAAAAACTATTAAAAATTCCAACATATGAGTGTGCATGGAACCTTCTCTAGGATAGATCACATCCTGGGCCATAAATCTAACCTTGATAAATTCAAAAAAATCTAAATCATTCCAAACATCTTTTCTGACCATAATGCATTAAGATTAGATCTCAATTACAGGAGAAAAACTATTTAAAATTCCAACATATGGAGACTGAACATCACGTTTCTGAATAACCAACAAATCACAGAAGAAATAAAAAAAGAAATCAAAATACACATAGAAGCAAATGAAAATGAAAACACAACAACCCAAAACCTGTGGGACACTATAAAAGCAGTGCTACGAAGAAAGTTCATAGCAATACAGGCATACCTCAAGAAACAAGAAAAAAGTCAAATAAAGAACCTAACTCTATACCTAAAGCAACTAGAAAAGGAAGAACTGGAGAACCTCAGAGTTAGTAGAAGGAAAGAAATCATAAAAATTAGGGCAGAAATAAATCCATTAACTTATTGTTGCTAGTTTTAATTCTAGTGAAAAAATGATAGAAATGATTTATTTTGATAAAGGATTATAGACTAGAAAGATTCTTTCAGTTCAGTTCAAACTATTTAAAATTCCAACATATGGAGACTGAACATCACGTTTCTGAATAACCAACAAATCACAGAAGAAATAAAAAAAGAAATCAAAATACACATAGAAGCAAATGAAAATGAAAACACAACAACCCAAAACCTGTGGGACACTATAAAAGCAGTGCTACGAAGAAAGTTCATAGCAATACAGGCATACCTCAAGAAACAAGAAAAAAGTCAAATAAAGAACCTAACTCTATACCTAAAGCAACTAGAAAAGGAAGAACTGGAGAACCTCAGAGTTAGTAGAAGGAAGAAATCATAAAAATTAGGGCAGAAATAAATCCATTAACTTATTGTTGCTAGTTTTAATTCTAGTGAAAAAATGATAGAAATGATTTATTTTGATAAAGGATTATAGACTAGAAAGATTCTTTCAGTTCAGTTCAGTCACTCAGTCATGTCCGACTCTTTGTGACCCCTTGAACCACAGCACGCCAGGCCTCCCTGTCCATCACCAATGCCTGGAGTTCACCCAAACCCATGTCCTTTGAGTCAGTGATGCCATCCAACCATCTCATCCTCTGTCATCCCCTTCTCCTCCTGCCTCAATCTTTCCCAGGAGCAGGGTCTTTTCCAAAGAGTCAGCTCTTCACATGAAGTGGCCAAAGTATTGGAGTTTCAGCTTCAACATCAGTCCCTTCAATGAATATTCAGGACTGATCTCCTTTAGGATGGACTGGTTGGATCTCCTTGCAGTCCAAGGGATTCTCAAGAGTCTTCTCCAACACCACAGTTCAGAAGCATCGACTCTTCGGCACTCAGCTATCTTTATAGTTCTGTATTTCTGGTTGTGCTGTGTGTCCCTTGCTGCCCTGGCTTTCCTATAGTTGTGGCAAGCTGGGGCTACTCTCTCTGTGTGTGCAGACTTCTCACTGTGGTGACCTGTCTTCTGGAGCACAGACCCTAGGGTGTGCGTGCTGCAGTAGTTGTGGTTCCTGGCCTCACCACTGAGCCACCAGGGAAGCCCTAGGCTAGAAAGATTCTTATTAATAATAATATATGGCCTTCTTATTTTGCAAATGAGCAGAAAAGAGATTAATAATCTGATGCTTATCATAAAAAGTGTTGACACCTTAGTTGCCATAAAAATGAAACTGAAGTCACTCAGTCCTGTCCAACTCTTTGGGACCCCATGTACTGTAGCCTACCGAGCTCCTCCGTCCATGGGATTTTCCAGCAAGAATACTGGAGTGGGTTGCCATGCTCTCCGCCAGGGGATCTTTCCAACTTAGGGATCGAACCCAGGTCTCCCGTGTTGCAGACAGATGCTTTAGCTCTAAGCCACCAGGGAAGCCCATAAAACGCTAATGAAAAAGGCAGAGGATGATTTATTATTTATTTTTGGCTAATAAAACATGTCAAAAGTTTATTAGTAAACAGTACCTCCACTCCACTGTCAAGATAAGAGTGACGTTTAGATCAAAAATACTACCTGATTTTACTAAGACTCAGATTTTTTAAAATAAAGATCATGAATGCTTGCTTGCAGAGGTAAACCATTGCCTTAATGGCCATAGAAGAAGAAAATCACTAGTAGGTGAATTTGAACACCATGTATTCCTTATTAACAAAGACCAATGTTCACACAAGCTAGGTCATCATTCAGCAAACATTAGTTTGATATCTACCATGAGTCAGAAATTCAGATAGGAAAGAGACAGGTTCCTACCCTCTAAAAACATTCCAGAAAAAAGGATAAACTAGAATCCCATGTAAATATGTAAATATTTCTTGAAGAAAATCAAGAGTTGGACAGCAAAAATGATTCAGTTCAGTTCATTAACTCAGTCGTGTCTGACTCTTTGCAACCCCATGGACTGCAGCACGCCAGGCTTCCTGTCCATCACCAACTCCTGGAGTTTACTCAAACTCATGTCCATTGAGCTGGTAATGCCATCCAACCATCTCATCCTCTGTCGTCCCCTTCTCCTCTCATGTTCAATCTTTCCCAGCATCAGGATCTTTTCCAATGAGTCAGCTCTTCACATCAGGTGGCCAAAGTATTGGAGTTTCAGCTTCAACATCAGTCCTTCCAAAGAACACTCCGGACTGACTTCCTTTAGGATGGACTGGTTGGATCTCTTTGCTGCCCAAGGGAATCTCAAGAGTTTTCTCCAATAACACAGTTCAAAAGCATTAATTCTTTGGTGCTCAGCTTTCTTTATAGTCCAATTCTCACATCCATACATGACCACTGGAAAAACCATAGCTTTGACTAGACGGACCTTTGTTGGCAAAGTAATGTCTCTGCTTTTTAATATGCTATCTAGGTTGGTCATAACTTTTCTTGCACGGATAAGCGTCTTATAATTTCATGGCTGCAATCACCATCTGTGGTGATTTTGGAGCCCCCAAAAATAAAGTCTGACACTGTTTCCACAGTTTCTCCATCTATTTGCCATGAAGTGATGGGTCCGCATGCCATGATCTTTGTTTTCTGAATGTTGAGCTTTCAGCCAACTTTTTCACTCTCCTCTTTCACTTTAATCAGGAAGGTCTTTAGTTCTTCTTGGCTTTCTGCCATAAGGGTGGTGTCATCTGCATATCTGAGGTTATTGATATTTCTCCCAGAAATCTTGATTCCAGCTTGTACTTCCTCCAGCCCAGCATTTCTCATGATGTACTCTGCATATAAGTTAAATAAACAGGGTGACAATATGCAGCCTTGATGTACTCCTTTTCCTATTTGGAACCAATCTATTTTTCTATGTCCAGTTCTATCTGTTCCTTCTTGACCTGCATATAGATTTCTCAAGAGGCAGGTCAGGTGGTCTGGTATGCCCATCTCTTGAAGAATTTTCCACAGTTTATTGTGATCCACACAGTCAAAGGCTTTCACATAGTCAATAAAGCAGAAATAGATGTTTTTCTGGAACTCTCTTGCTTTCTCGATGATCCAGCAGATGTTGACAATTTGATCTCTGGTTCTTCTACATTTTCTAAAACCAGCTTGAACATCTGGAAGTTCACGGTTCACGTATTGCTGAAGCCTGGCTTGGAGAATTTTGAGCATTACTTTACTAGCATGTGAGATGAGTGCAATTGTGCGGTAGTTTGGGCATTCTTTGGCATTGCCTTTCTTAGGAATTGGAATGAAAACTGAACTTTCCCAGTCTTGTGTCCACTGCTAAGTTTTCCAAATTTGCTGGCATATTGAGTGCAGCACTTTCACAGCATCATCTTTCAGGATTTGAAATAGTTCATTGGGCATTCCATCACCTCCACTAGCTTTATTTGTGGTGATGCTTTCTAAGGCCCACCTGACTTCACATTCCAGGATGTCTGGCTCTAGGTGAGTGATCACACCATTGTGATTATCGGGGTCATGAAGCTCTTTTTTGTACAGTTCTTCTGTGTATTCTTGCCACCTCTTCTTAATATCTTCTGCTTCTGTTAGGTCCATACCACTTCTGTCCTTTATCGAGCCCATCTTTGCATGAAATGTTCCCTTGGTATCTCTAATTTTCTTGAAGAGATCTCTATTTTTTCCCATTCTATTGTTTTCCTCTATTTCTTTGCATTGTTTGCTGAGGAAGGCTTTCTTATCTCTCCTTGCTATTCTTTGGAACTCTGCATTCAGATGCTTATATCTTTCCTTTTCTCCTTTGCTTTTCACTTCTCTTTTTTTCACAGCTATTTGTAAGGCCTCCCCAGTCAGCCATTTTGCTTTTTTGCATTTCTTTTCCATGGGAATGGTCTTGATCCCTGTCTCCTGTACAATGTCACGAACCTCCATCCATAGTTCATCAAGCACTCTATCAGATCTAATCCCTTTAATCTGTTTCTCACTTCCACTGTATAGTCATAAGGGATTTGATTTAGGTCATACCTGAATGGTCTAGTGGTTTTCCCTACTTTCTTCAATATAAGTCTGAACTTGGCAATAGGGAGTTCATGTTCTGAGCCCCAGTCAGTTCCCGGTCTTGTTTTTGCTGACTGTATAGAGCTTCTCCATCTTTTACTGCAAAGAATATAATCAATCTGATTTTGGTGTTGACCATCTGGTGATGTCCATGTGTAGAGTCTTCTCTTGTGTTGTTGGAAGAGAGTGTTTGCTATGACCAGTGCATTTCTCTTGGCAGAACTGTTAGTCTTTGCCCTGGTTCATTTTGTACTCCAAGGCCAAATTTGCCTGTTACTCCAGATGTGTTTTGATTTCCTACTTTTGCATTCCAGTCCCCTATAATGAAAAGGACATTTTTGGGGGTGTTAATTCTAGAAGGTCTTGTAGGTCTTCTTAGAACTGTTCAACTTCAGCTTCTTCAGCATTACTAGTTGGAGCATAGTCTTAGATTCCCGCGATATTGAATGGTTTGCCTTGGAAATGAACAGAGATCATTCTATAATTTTTGAAATTGCACCCAAGTGCTGCATATTGTTGACTATGATGGCTACTCCATTTCTTCTAAGGGATTCCAGCCCACAGTAGTAGACATAATGGTCATCTAGTTAAATTCACCCATTCTAGTCCATTTTAGTTCACTAATTCCTAAAATGTCAATGTTCACTCTTGCCATCTCCTGTTTGACTATTTTGCCTTGATTCGTGGACCTAACATTCCAGGTTCCTATGCATTATTGCTCTTTACAGCATCGGATCTTGGGTCCATCACCAGTCACATCTACAACTGGTGTTGTTTTCGCTTTGGCTCCGTCTCTTCATTCTTTCTGGAGCTATTTCTCCACTGATCTCCAGTAGCATATTGGGTGCCTACTGACCTGAGGAGCTCATGTTTCAGTGTCCTATCTTTTTGCCTTTTCATACTGTTCATGGGGCTCTCAAGGCAGGAATACTGAAGTGGTTTGCCATTCTCTTCTCCAGTGGACCACATTTTGTCAGAACTCCCCACCGTGACCCGCCCATCTTGGCTGGCTCTACACAGCATGGCTCATAGTTTCATTGAGTTAGACAAGGCTGTGGTCCATGTGATTAGATTGGTTAGTCTTCTGTGATTATGGTTTTCGGTTTGCTCTGCCCTCTGATAGAGTGAGGCTTCCCTGGTGGCTCAGAGGTTAAAGCGTCTGCCTCCAATACAGGAGACCTGGGTTCGATCCCTGGGTTGGGAAGATCCCCTGGAGAAGGAAATGGCAATCCACTCCAGTATTCTTGCCTGGAGAATCCCATGAACGGAGAAGCCTAGTAGGTTACAGTCCACGAGGTTGCAAAGAGTCGGAAATGAACTCTACACAGCATGGCTCATAGTTTCATTGAGTTAACAAGGCTGTGGTCCATGTGATTAGATTGGTTAGTCTTCTGTGATTATGGTTTTCGGTTTGCTCTGCCCTCTGATAGAGTGAGGCTTCCCTGGTGGCTCAGAGGTTAAAGCGTCTGCCTCCAATACAGGAGACCTGGGTTCGATCCCTGGGTTGGGAAGATCCCCTGGAGAAGGAAATGGCAATCCACTCCAGTATTCTTGCCTGGAGAATCCCATGAACGGAGAAGCCTAGTAGGTTACAGTCCACGAGGTTGCAAAGAGTCGGAAATGACTGAGCGACTTCACCTCACCTCACCTGATAGAGAAGGATAAGAGGCTTTTGAAATCTTCCTGATGGGATAGACTGACTGAGGTGGGTACTGGGTCTTGTTCTGATGGGTGGGGCCATACTCAGTAAATCTTTAATCCAATTTTCTGTTGATTGGTAGAGCTCTGTTCTGCTACTTACCTGGGGCCCACCTATGGTGGAGGTAATGAAGATAATGGTGACCTCCCTCAAAGGATCCCATGAATGTACTGCTACAGTCCATGCCCCAACCCTGCAGCAGGCCACCACCGACCCATGCCTACCTCAGAGACTCCCGGACACCCACAGGCAAGTCTGGGACAGTCTCCTGTGGGGTCACTGTTCTTTTTTCCTGGGTCCTAATGCACAAGGTTCTGTTGTACCCTCCAAGAGTCTATTTCCCAGTCCTGTGTAAGTAATGGCAGCTCTGTGGTGGGGTTAATGGTGAGCTCCTCCAAGAGGACTTATGCCATACCCACACCCAGAGCCCCTGTCCCTGTGGCAGACCACTGCTGACCCGTACTTCCACAGGAGATGCTCAAACACAGTTCTGTCTCAGTCTCTGTGGGGTCCCTGGGTCCTGGTGTGCACAAGGTTTGTTTGAGTCCTCTGAACATCTCCGGCGGGAATGGGATTTGATTCTAAACGTGAATTTGCCCCTCCTGCCATCTTGCTGGGGCTTCTCCTTTGCCCTCAGATGTGGGGTATCTCCTCATAGTCACTCCAGTGCCTACCGCTTACTGGGGTTTCTCTGACCTTGGACGTGGGGTATTTCCATGTAATAATGATTATTACCTATTAAGTCTTCAAAGACCCTTTTTACGCATTGGCTTGTTAACTCCTCTGTGAGAAAAATAAGTCAAATTCCTTTTAACAGACAGCAAGAAAAGTGATTAAATGTCTGTTATAACAGATGCTCCCCAGGGGGCACTAGTGGTAAAGAACCCAGCTGTCAAAGCAGGAGATGCAGGTTCAATCCCTGATTCAGGACGATCCCCTGGAGTAGGAAATGGCAACCCACTGCAGTATTCTTGCCTGGAAAAGCCCATGGACAGAGGAGCCTGGTGGGCTACAGTCCATGGGGTTGCAAAGGGTTGGACATGACTGTGACTGAATACGCAAAAGAACAATGAAGCCAAGAAACTATATGAGTTACTTAGAACAACCAGGAAGATAAACTAGTGTTAAAATTGTTTTTATCCAAAACTTGAATATTGGGGATGGAGCATTATCACTTCCCAATGTAATAAAGGCCATTGGATGAAAGGCTTATTTAATTATCTAAGAGAGTGTACTTATGCCTGAGTTTGCTATTTTACTATTTGATTAGATTACAGATACTATAAATGACTGTGTTAACTTACAGATTTTTATTTGGTAAAGATGATAACCACAAAGGTTATAGTTAATTGTCCTGTTGGAAATTAACTAGCTTGTACTTAGTATTCTCCCCCAACTACTCCCAAAATGCCTGTAAGTAGCCAGTTTCTCAGAGTGGTCTTTGAATGAACTTTATTGTCTTACTGCCTCCAACATTAATGACTTAATATATCTGTGACAAGTGTTTATTCTATATTTGTATGAATCACTTTTGATTTTGGGTAATTATACTTTGACACCATGCAAATGATTCAAAAATTTATTGAATTCTATAATTATGACAATTAAAATTTGCATTGTTATTGTGACTTTCAACCCTAAAATGTTCTCTAGTTCAGCAGCCAGTGATTAAATATTATTTGCATTCTTGTGACCTTGCTGGCCCTCGTTGTATATTCACTATGGGTCAGTGACTTCTGTGTGTAACCTCTCACCCTAACCAGATTTTAGACTCTTCCTCTTCTTTGCATCCCTCAGGCCAGAAGGGCTTCCCAGGTGGCTCACTCATAAAGAATCTACCTGCAAGTGTGAGAGACCTGGGTTCAATTCCTGGGTCTGAAGAAGGGAATGGCACCCCACTCCAGTATTCTTGCCTGGAAAATCCTGTGGACAGAGGAGCCTGGCGGGCTACAGTCCATGGGGTTGCAGAGTCAGATACGAATGAGCAACTAAGACTTGTTTGTATCCCTCAGGCCATGGGGAAATATGTAATATTAATGTACACAAAGTCAATATGTCCAAATTGGTATTTACAGAGAAAGGTTTAGACAATTCAAACAAAATAGAACTGGAATTGGCTGTTAAGAAACTGAGATAAATGGTAGATTTACATGTTTGATACATTTGTTAGTCTATAGAGCCAGACTAGTTTGAAGAATAAGATTTAAAGGAGTGAAAAAAAAAAAAAAAGAACATGTGTAACAATATACATATTTTCAAAGCTATGTAGAAGAATAAATAAAGTGAGAACTTCGATCAGTATTGGAAAAATTGGCTCAGAATGACTGATGTTGATGAGTATAACCAGAATTCCAAGCTAAAAACTGATCTCAGAAAGAGTAAAAGACTTTTTAGGTTTCCTGTGGTTATGCAGAAAAATGATAAGAGGAAAAGGGCAGGAACTAATGACTTCTTCACTCTCAAGATCACTATGTTGCTATTAGAATATAACATTCTACTTAACCTTTCTCTTTCCTCTGTCCTTCTAAGCCCTTTATTAATATAAGCAGTATTATACAATCAAGATATATTGTTAAATTACCAAGTTTTTGCAATAATAGTCCAAAAAATTCTTAGAGATCCTATATTTCTTCCTTTAAAATGGTTTAGAAGGACAGAAGTGACTGGACAGAAGAATATTTGGTAAATGGTCAAATAGTGAATCACTCAAAAGCGTCAAATGATCTTTTGAGATTTACTTTCAGAATATGCCATACATAGCTGTCAAATATGAAACATTCTCAGAACTAGGGAATAGAAGAAAACATGCAACCCAAGATATCAAGCATATTTAATTTAACAGTCTTCATGAAAAATTCAAGTGAACATTGTTTTAGAGCTAGCAATTAACCTCATATAGTTTTACTCATTTCACATTTGGTTATTTCACAAAGACATGATTTTTCTTGTGATTTGTTATACTACCAGATTTCATGCTGAGGACACTCATAATAGTTTTCCAATTTGGCTAAATATTTGTACAGTTTTTTCACAATGTTGATTTTCGTGAATTTATTGATTAAATATCTCCTCTGCCGCCTTTGCTTAGTTTCTCCTTTTATTTCACAAATGGAGTCAATTCACATTATCTACACTAATGCTAAAGATAAATAACACTGGTATCTTAAAGCAGAGGATCCAGGAGTGACTAAATATCATTTACTGTCATTTCAACTCCTAAACATACATATAACATCCATGTTTACCCAACCTTAAAAGTTTTTCTGATTTTGCCCTACAGGATGATATGGAGACGTGTGAGAAAGTGGTGAAATGAGATAATTTGCGAACTTGACTGAAAGGTAGGAGGATGATAGTGTGTGTATGTATGATTGTATTCATATATATTCATATTACACTTGCCCAGACCATGACGAACCAGGATTACTTCATAGGGGATACAAATGAATGTAATGTTCTAGATTCTAGTTAGGGAAATAATATAAAAATGGGAAAAATTGTCAACCACTTGATTCAATCACTTGATCTGAATGCTACCACAAACCTTAGAAAACACTCTCTGCTGATAAAAGTATCTGCACTGATGCCAGTGTTTGGTTATAGATGACCCCTTTGTAGGCACATTTCCCACAAAGATTAAGTGAAGTTTTTCTTCTTCCAATGTTTTGACCACAGAATAAGAAATCTCTAGCATGTTCTGGAGTGTGTCTTTTTTAGCCAGCTGCAATGACTTGCTGTTCAACCCCTTTGGTTCTTTTTTTGTTTGTGTATTTATTTTTTATTTCACTTTCTTTTGGCCGCACTACACAACATGTAAGATGCTAATTCCCTGACCAGGGATCGAACTTGTGCTCCTCATAGTGAAGCATGGCGTCTTAACCACTGGACCACCAGGGAGGTGCCCCAGGTCCCTCTGACTGCAGGGCACTGTCCCGTCCCCACTGCTTTGCTCTGGTGACTGTCTTGCAGGGTTCCTGTTGCCTCTACTGGCCTCTGCTGGTGCAGCCCCACATTTTCTGGCCGTTCCTTCTCTTAGGCAGAAAAGGTCATCCACAGTCCTTGCAGATTTATTTAACAAATATTTAGTAAACTTCAGTCTTCTTTAGACTGACCCCTTCTTTTATGACTCAACCCAGTCTGCAAACACTGGACATAGTAGGAGGGACACTATGGCTCGGAATGCCGCTTATCTCTTACTCATTTGAAATCTTAGGATGGATAAATAATAGAAAAAGTAAAACCAAGAGCTCTTTTTTTAAGAAACCAATAAAATCCATAAAATTCTGAGTGGCTAGGGGTGGTGTGCTTGTGTTCAGTTGTATCCAACTCTTTGCAGCCCTTTGGACTATAGCCCACCAGGCTCCTCTGTCCAAGGGATTTTTCAGACAAGAATACTATAGTGGCTTGCCGTTTCCTCTTCTGGGGGATCTTCCCAATGCAGCGATTGAACCCACATATCCTGTGTCTCCTGCATTGCAGGAGAATTCTTTACCCACTGAGCCATTGGGGAAGCCCTGATAGAACACTATAAAAAGAACTTTACCCAGAGGTGTGTGGGATGGGGTGGTAGGAGCAAGTCTCAAGAGGGAGAGGATACGTGTATTCTTATGACTGATTCATGGTGTTGCACAGCAGAAAATAACACAACATTGTGAAGCAATTATCCTCCAGTTAAAAATAAATAAAGACTTTAAAAAGCAGTTCCTTACTGGCAAGGTATTTCCTGATTTCAGAGATGAAGTCATGGAACCAATCCAGAAAAAGGTTCTCATTGTCCAGGGTTGGTTGTTGTACAACAAAATGACTGGCAGTTGGTACTTAATCTTTTCCCTTCAGGGCTCAGGGTTGGCTTTATAGATAAGACCAGTCCTGACCTGGCTGCATTTGTACAAAACAGTAGAGTTAGCTTATCCCTTCCTGCCTTAAATCCTGGTGCTCACTTCTTTGTCTTACTAATAAATGTGGCATTTTCCCCCCAGAATATGGTGCCTTTGTGTGAGCTAAAAACCCTCAATGATTTTCTTAATGACATCTGTGAACTTGTCTGCTGCCTCTTGGTGGACAGAAGTTGCTTCTCCTGTTATTTTGACTGTTATTAGCTAAACTTCTTTCTAAAATTATCAAACCATCCTTTGCTGGCATTAAATTCTCCAGCTTTAGATTCTTCACCTTCTGTTTGCATTAAGTTGTCATATAATGACTTTACTTTTTCTCAGATCATATTAGAGTCTCTAGGTGCTGTGCTGTGCCTAGTCATTCAGTCGTGTGCAACTCTTTGCAGTCCTATGGACTGCAGCCTGCCAGGTTTCTCTGTCCATGGAATTCTCCAGGCAAGAATACTGCAGTGGGTTGTCATGCCCTCCTCCAGGGGATCTTCTCTACTCAGGTATCAAACCCAGGCCTCCTGCATTGCAGGCGGATTCTTTACTATCTGAACCACCAGGGAAGCCCAAGAATACTGGAGTGGGTAGCCTTTCCCTTCTCCAAGGAATCTTCCCAACCCAGGAACTGAACTGAGGTCTCCTACCTTGGAGGCAGATTCTTTACCAGCTGAGCTACCAGGGAAGCCCAGAATCTGTAGGCATGCCTTTCTTTTAGCAAGTCTGCATCCACATAAAAGATGCATTTTCAATATGGGATAAAAACATATTTTGCAAAAAGTGCAAGGATTTTATACCTGCTACCATAGCTACAGCAACAGCTTCACAAGCTGTCCTTTTCTTTCTTTTTTTACAGTGGTCTTTACACAAGATTCATTTATCTTGAAATGGTGGGTAACTGTAGCTTAGACCTCAATCTACAGTACATTTCAAGCAACTCACCTTTACCTTATAATGTCATAACTTTTCTCTGGTTCTTGGGAGCACTTCCAGATTCACTAATGGTACTTATGGGCCCCATGGTGTCATTCAAGGTTTATGGTAGTACACCAAACATGATGAAAAATATAGAATTATGAGAGAGAACTTTTTACTGTGATACACACTTTCTTAGAGAGATGAATTGCTCACAACGAAATGGTTAGCATCAGAATGTGTTTTGTTAATAAGTGGATACTCATAACACTTGGCTCACCACAATAGCCAAAAAGTGATGGCTACAAAATTATTACAGTAGTACAGTATGTACTATCATTAATTTTATGCAGTTATGATTTAATACTATATCTTTACATTTGTTTATGTTTTCCTCAGTGTATAGTCTGTGAGTGTTGTGTAAGTTTTGATACATTTTAACTTTTTATAATAGATTTGTATATATATTTTATGGTAGTAAATGATAAAATAGACTAGTATGTTTATATTTTATATGCATTCACCACATACCTTATTTTTAGTAATATTTGATATATCTAGACTATGCAATTCATCTGCAAGTTTTTTCTAATTGTCACAAATAAAAAAAATCCAATATATTCACTGGAAAACATTTATATATAAGTGAATCTATTGAAGTTCAAACCTGTGTTCATGGGTTGACTTCATAAGGAAAACTCCAGGCTCAGAGTGGATCAGTGATAAGTTTAGTAAACATTTAAGAGTAAAATAATTCTAATTCTAGACAACTCTTTCAGAAAATAGAGTAGAAAACTTTTATCAGCTCGTTTTATGTGACTAGGATTATCCTCATACCTAAACCAGAAGAAAATGTTATGAGAAAAGGAAACTATAGAACCATATCCTTCATAAACATAGCCATAATATCCTGAACAAACCGTCGAGCCCTCTTTGGGTTGGATGAAGTTATTTACATTTTTTTATTTAGATTTGGCCAATGGTTTATTTTGATTTGGCAGATTCTTTACCACAACACCACCTGGGAAGCCCACAGTGATTATGAATAGAGTGTTTGTCTCTCACTTCTCTATTGAAGCATTTATTGCTGAATAAAACTCTCCAAAACCATTTTGTCCCTCTCCTACACTCCAGAAGCAACTTTTGCGATTGTGGTTTTTGGAGGAGGAAACAAGAAGTGCCCACCAAACTAAAAAAGGCATCTTGAGAACAAAAAGCTGCCTGCCTGCAGCTCCATACAATCAATGGATCTGTTTGTTACAGAGTAATTTACTCCCTGGTAGAATCAGGCAGACCATGATCCAGAAGTGTTCACAGCTGCACTCCACACTGCAGGGGCTACTGGGACAGCTTTACAGTTAACCTAGGGTATGTGGATACATTCTTGGAAACAGGAAGTGCATTCCTAAGTCAAGATTTATGAATGGATAATTAGCCTCATGGGGGCTGGGAATATTCAGTGAGGGACTTCATCATTGTTTAGGGACTAACAAAATATAAAGGCCACCTGGTTCTAACGATTATTAAATGGTATCTATTAACTACAAAACCCTTGATGACAGAGAAGTATTTTACCACACGGCACAGTCCTGGGTAGGGTCGATAGAAGGATAGGAGGAACATTTGCACAGGCCCAGGAAGGCATCAGTTTTGCTAACAGCTATGGAGTAGCTCTTCTCTGAAATGAGATTGTAGCTAAAGCAGAACCTCTAGGTCACCTGCAAAGGCCATGTTGTGTGAGAAAAACCAAAACCAAAAACAACCTTTTCATTGTGTGTTATCAGTAGCCATCCCATGTTGCTGCTGTGTAGTATCCTGTGCTGTGGTTATATTCACTTAATTATTCTCCTGTTGAAGGACAAGTGAGTTGTTTCCAGTTTGGGACTATCACAAATAAAACTGCCATTTGTACTTTGTGGGGAAAGAAAAAGATAAACCTTTGTTGTATGAAACTCTTGAGATTTTGGAGTTGTTTGTTAAAAGCAACATAACCTATACTACCCTGGCTGATGGAATGTGTATGTATGTCCCTTCTAATGCCATTTCTGTTAGATCTATATTAGTGTTACTGTAGTATGTTGTCAAGAGTTTAATGTATTTTAAATAAACTGTTACCACATTAATAAAATTTGAGGTCCTGATGGATCTGAACCCCCAGGTGGTGAAAACACTTAGAAGGTACACAGTAAAGGAAATCATCAACAAAACAAAACAAAAAAGCTACTGAATGGGAGAAATATTTACAAATGATATGATAATAAAGAGTTAACATCTAAAATATATAAATAGCTGATGCAACTCAACATTATCAGCAACAACAAAAAAATTAAAAATGGACAGAGAAATTTTTCTAAAGAAGACATGCAGATATAAAGATGCTCAACATTGCTAATCATCAGAGAAATGCAAACCAAAACTGCAATGGATATCGCCTCCTACCTGTCAGAATGGCTATTATGAAAAAAATAACAAATGTTGGTGAGGACATGGAGAAAAGGAAACCCTCCTGCACTGCCACTGGAAATGTAAACCTGTACAGGCACTATGGAGAAGATTATGGACTTTTCTCAAAAATTGAAACTAGTACTACCAGATGGCCCAGCAGTTCCACTCCTGTGTCTATATCTGAAAGAGATGAAGGCACTAATTTAAAAAGATATATGTATGCAGTGTTCATAGCAGCACTTATTTACAATTGCCAAGGTATGAACGCAGTCTGAATATCCACCAACAAGTGCATGGAGATACACACACACACACACACACACCTGCATGGTGGACTATCAGCCATAAAAAGGAATAAAATTTTGCCATTTGAAGCTACATAGATGGACTTGGAGGGTATTATGCCAAGTAATATGTCAGACAAAGAAAGATAAATACTGTATGATATCACGCACATGTGAAATCCAACATATACAACAAACTAGTGACTATAATAAAGAAGCAGACTCAGAGATACAGAAATCAAGCTAGTGGTTACCACTGGGGAGAAGGAAGGTGGGGCTAAGACAGGGGTTGCAGATTAAAAGGTACAAATTACTGTGTATAAAATAACTACAAGATATACTGTACAACACAGAGATTATAGCCAATATTTTATAATAACTATAAATGGATCATAACCTTTAAAAATTATTAACTACTATGTTATACTCCTGAAATTTATATAACATTGTAGATCACTTATACCTCAGTTGAAGAAACAAAAGCATTTGGTAAGGGAAAAAAACAAAACACATAGAAGACAGCAAAGAGATGAGTTGACTTTTTCATTGATTCTGGGAGACTGCAAAATCCATTTTACCTTCTTATTTCTTCCAGTCATGTTTCTTGTTCTTCCTTATTGCTCTGTGAAACCAATGCCCAAACATCCGGTTTTGCTTTATTATTCTTACTTTCATTTGTGCTTTGATGTTTCCTACATACTTCCTTCTATGTCTGCCTAGATAACTTCTAAATCAGTTTCCCCATAAGGGACATTATTCCTAAATTTGAGAATTGATGAAAGATTTATGGGTCTTAGCCTCCTAGTGTTTTCAGTAGTCATGTATGGATGTGAGAGCTGGACCAGAAAGAAGGCTGAGCACTGAAGAATTGATGCTTTTGAACTGTGGTGTTGGAGAAGACTCTGGAGAATCTCTTGGACAGCAAGGAGATCCAACCGGTCAATCCTAAAGGAAATCAGTCCTGAATATTCATTGGAAGGATTGATGCTGAAGCTGAAGCTCCAATACTTTGGTCACCTGATGAGAATAGCTGATTCATTTGAAAAGACCCTGATGCTGGGAAAGATTGAAGGCAGGAAGAGAAGGGGACGACAGAGGATAAAATGGTTGGATGGCATCACCAACTCAATGGACATGATTTTGAGCAAGCTCCAGGAGGTGGTGAAGGACTGGGAAGCCTGGCATGCTGCAGTCCATGGGGTCGCGAAGAGTCAGACATGACTGAGCGACTAAACAACAACAACAACCACCTCCTAGTTATGCTTTGTCATCATTATTCATAGATTCCTTATTTGAAAATTTGTCTACTCACTAAAATTTATTTGTGACCCCCAAACCAATACTTGCATCCTTCTGCAGTCATTCATGCATAGAATGGTGGAAATTAGTTATCTGACATGAATGTTCCCAACTGACATTAAATGTGGTGTTTCTATGTCTTCTTCTGTTTCCAGTTTATTTAATGCCACATCTTATGCTCTTTTGTGGCTGTGTATGTGTGTGTGTGTGTGATTTTGCTGTTCCAAATCGTCCCTAAGCATCGTGCTGAAGTACTGTCTGGTGTTTCCTAAGCACAAGAAAATTGTGATGTGCCTTATGAAGAATGTATGTGTTCTAGATAAGCTTTGTTCAGCCGTGAGTTATGGTGTTGCTGGCTGCAAGTTCAATGTTAATGAATCAGCAGTGTCTATGAAATAGGGTGTCCTTAAGCGGAAGTATCTTTAAAACAAGGTTAGATATTCATCAGTTAACAAATGTGTCATGGTCAGATGTTGTTGTTCACGTCATGTCTGTCTCTTTGCACCCCATGGACTGCAGCACGCCAGGCTTCCCTGTCCTTCACCATCTCCCAGAGTTTGCTCAGATTCATGTCCATTGAGTCGAGACCTAATCTTTTAAGATTAGCAGGAACCTAATAAATCACTGCAGATGGTGACTGCAGCCATGAAATTAAAAGACACTTACTCCTTGGAAGAAAAGTTATGACCAACCTAGATAGCATATTCAAAAGCAGAGACATTACTTTGTCGACTAAGGTCCGTCTAGTCAAGGCTATGGTTTTCCAGTGGTCATGTATGGATGTGAGACTTGGACTGTGAAGAAGGCTGAGCGCTGAAGAATTGATGCTTTTGAAGTGTGGTGTTGGAGAAGACTCTTGAGAGTCCCTTGGACTGCAAGGAGATCCAACCAGTCCATTTTGAAGGCAATCAACCCTGGGATTTCTTTGGAAGGAATGATGCTGAAGCTGAAACTCCAGTACTTTGGGCACCTCATGCGAAGAGTTGACTCACTGGAAAAGACTCTGATGCTGGGAGGGATTGGGGGCAGGAGGAGAAGGGGACGACCGAGGATGAGATGGCTGGATGCCATCAGGACTCGATGGGCGTGAGTCTGAGTGAACTCTGGGAGTTGGTGAAGGACAGGGAGGCCTGGCGTGCTGCGATTCATGGGGTCGCAAAGAGTCGGACACAACTGAGTGACTGAACTGAACTGAATCTTATATTTCTCTTAGGAGCAATGGCTCAGTATTTGCTAAGGATTTTTTGGGAACATTATGATGAATAAAGAGAAACAACTGTATTTCCTTCTGAGAATCCCCTTGTGTCTCATATAAAACATACTTGAAAAAGCTTACACACTCCTCAAAAGATAAAAATACTCCTCATTTTTACAATTGACTTTAATACACACTCAAAAATGTTCAAATGTTCACTGATTTTAAGACAGAGGTGATTGATTTTTTAAATATATGTATACACTTGAGAAACTACTAACTATATCAAGATATGTGCTAAATTGCTTCAGTCATGTCTGATCTATGCGACCCTATGGACTGTAGCCCACCAGGCTTCTCTGTCCATGGGATTCTCCAGGCAAGAATACTGGAGCGGGTTGCCATGCTTTCCTCCAGGGATCTTCTAGACCTAGGGATCAAAGCTGTGTCTTTTTACATCTCCTGCATTGGCAGATGATTCTTTACCACGAGGGCCACCTTGGAAGCCCAGATCAAGGTACAGGACACTCCGATAAAGTTCCCTCACATCCCTGCTCAGGCACTATCCCATACATAAGGTAGGAATTATTCTGACATCTATTACTACCTGTTTTTTGAAATGCATGTAAATAGAGTCACGGAGAAGGCAATGGCACCCCACTCCAGTACTCTTGCCTGGAAAATCCCATGGATGGAGGAGTCTGGTGTTGCTCAGATACAACTGAGCAACTTCACCTTCACTTTTCACTTTCATGCATTGGTTAAGGAGATGGCAACCCACTCCAGTGTTCTTGCCTGGAGAAGCCCAGGAACAGGGGAGCCTGGTGGGCTGCCATCTATGGGGTCGCACAGAGTAGGACATGACTGAAGCGACTTAGCAGCAGCAGCAGAGTCATGCTGATACACACTTTTGTGCCCAACATATATTATAAACATAACATCTGTGTTAATGGTTGTATTTATTGGTAATACACTTACTATGTATTACTCCATGTATGAATTAATCCAAATATGTATATCCATTTCCCAGTCAATAGCCATGGTTGAGGCTATGATGAACAAAAATGCTTTGAACATTCTTGTGCATATATTTTGGTAGACATATGGATTTATTTTTCATTAATAAATATCTAGAACTGTATCTGTTGAATGTTCCTACATCATAAGATAGATGTGGGCTAAACACTGATAGTTTTCTTAAATGGTTAAATAGTTTTATCAGCAATGTATGAGGCTTGCAGTTACCACATGTTCAACAACATCTGCTATACAGGTTTTTTTTTTTAATATATTTTAATCATTACGAGTATGAATATTCTCACCTTGTGGTTTTAATTTGCATTTCCCTAAAGACTAATAATAATATTGGTCATTTAATACTATTTATTAGTTTAATTAATTTGCTGGGTTTTGTGTTCTATTTAAGAATTACTGTTTATTCCAATATCATGGAAGTATTCTTCTATGTTATATCCCAGAAGCACTACTACTTTAAATTTAGGGCTTTTGAAAATGGATAGGGATATCCAATTGGTCCAGCACTATTCACTGGAGAGACAAATCCTTTCAATTGTGAAATTTAAATGAAATAAGTGCTTGTCTTAAATCAATTACTCATTTTTGTATGGTCTGTTTCCATACACTTTTCTATTCCATTTGATTCTTTGTCTGTCTCTTTTACTAATAAAATATTTCTTAATGGTTACAACTTTCTAGTGAGTCTTAAAATCTGTTAGTGTATGCCTTACATCATTGTCATTTTCAAATTTTTCTTAAATATTCTAGATCTTTTTGGGTTCCCATAAATTTGAAAATCAGTTTTACAGTTTCCTGTGGAAATTTACTTCTGAGGTTTTATTGGAACTGTGATAAACTGAATTGAATTACATTGAATATTTAGATAGTTTTTCTAATAACTAAGACTTAAAAATAAATATTGTCTATGGATATTTATTAAGACATCTAAAATTGTTATTTGAGTAGTAGTGACAAAGCTATGGAGAACTTTTGGGGGGGAGGTGCATGATTAGGTCTTTCTAAAGCAAAGAAAATTGAAACCTGGACTAAAACATAAGACTTGGAAGTGAAATGATAACCAAACAGAGAGTGAGAACTTAAAAGAGATTTACTTTCACAGATGTATGAGTTTTTATTTCAAGGGGGTGCCTCCTGGAGCCAGGAAATAAAAATCTTGATTATTAACTCAGAGATGCTTATCTTCCCCTAAACACATTACATTGTAAAAGGTAATAGTCCAAGGCAACTCCCTTTCTCTTTTCAAGGAATATTTATAATAGGGAACTAGGTCTTCTATTCTCTCAGAAGGGAAAGTCATATAGCTATCTTTCTCCTATTTAAAAGTCCAGCTTTGTATTTTTATGGTTCTTTAGCCTACAATATGCAGAGAAGGCGATGGCACCTGACTCCAGTACTCTTGCCTGGAAAATCCCATGGACGAAGGAGCCTGGTAGGCTGCAGTCCATGGGGTCGCGAAAAGTTGGACACGACTGAGCGACTTCCCTTTCACTTTTCCCTTTCCTGCATTGGAGAGGGAAATGGCAACCCACTCCAGTGTTCTTGCCTGGAGAATCCCAGGGACGGGGGAGCCTGGTGGGCTGCTGTCTATGAGGTCGCACAGTCGGACACGACTGAAGCGACTTAGCAGCAGCAGCAGCAGAAAGTACAGACCCCAGTGGACTACCCTGGTGGCCCTGTGGTAAAGGATCCCCTGCGAGGCAGGAGATGAGGTTCAGTCCCTGGGTCAGGAAGATCCAATGGAGAAGGGAATGGCCATCCACTCCCGTACTCTTGCCTGGGAAGTTGCATGGACAGAGGAGCCTGGTGGGCTACAGTCCATGCGTCACGAAGAGTCAGACAGGACTAAGGGACTAACAGTTTTCAACCATAATTAGATGGAAATAAAATCAGTATTTTTATCCCTCTCGTGAGTTGTTTCTCTTATTGTCAGATGTCCATCTTTAACTCTAGTAATGCTACTTGTGTTAAAATTTACTTTGTCCTGTATAACAGAGACATGACAGCTCTTTCTTGGTTAATATCCCCATGTTACACATTTTTTCATTCTTTTTCTTTCAACCTATCAGTTTTCATATTTTTGTCTATTGTGAACAGAATATACTGAGCCATTAAAAAATCTTTCTCACTATCTTTTCTTAATTTTAGTAGTTCATCACTGTTGCATTCAATATAATTATTGGTATAGCTGGATTTAAGTCTATCATCTTACTATTTGTTTTCAATTTTTGTTTCATTTATTTTTCCTCTATTTTTTTCTTCTTTGCCTTTTTGTTGTATTAAACAAGTATTTTAAAAATTATTTCATTCTATCTCTCCTAATGTTTTAGATATACTCTTTGTGTTAATGTTTAAGTGGTATGTTGCCCAGTACAGGTCATCCTTGAACTTATTTCAGACTGTCATATTATTAAGTTTACCATTTTGTGAATAATTCAGAAATCTTTCACTAGTTTAATTATACTGAAAAATCTCTTGCCCTCATTCAATTACCAACATACATTTCACTTTTACGCTTGTTATATCCACTGAAAGACATTGATGTTATTCATGATTTAAACATAATCTTTTGTATTTACCCACATTCTTACTTCCTTGGATACTTTTCATTCCTTTCTATTGTTCACTGCTTCCATCTGACATCAGTTTACTTCAGCCTGAATAATTAATTGTAGCATTTCTTGGACTGTGTGCAGATAACTATTTCAGTTTTTGTCTCTGCTGCTACTGCTGCTCAGTCGCTTCAGTCGTGTCCGACTCTGTGCGACCCCATAGACGGTAGCCCACCAGGCTCCCCCGTCCCTGGGCTTCTCCAGGCAAGAACCCTGGAGTGGGTTGCCATTTCCTTCTCCAATGCATGAAAGTGAAAAGTGAAAGTGAAGTCGCTCAGTCGTGTCCGACTTTTAGTGACCCCATGGACTGCAGCCTACCGGCTCCTCCATCCATGGGATTTTCCAGGCAAGAGTACTGGAGTGGGGTGCCATTGCCTTCTTATCTCCTTTTGAATGATATTTTGCTAACTATGAAATAGTAAATTACTAGCTTTTTTTTCCTTTAGCACTTTAAAATGTCACTTGTCTTCTTCCAGTGATTCTTTAGGAAAGTTATCTGTCAGCTTTATATCTATTCCTGCACAGCAATGGGTCTTTTTCTCTGGCTGGTTTTCTGAGATTCTCCTCACTTTTGTTTTCAGCAGTTTTCACTGCCGCGTGCCTCGCGTGTGGCTTTCTTTACCTTGCTTGAAAGAAATTTCCTGCAGTTCTTACATCTGTGTGTTTATACAGATGCTGCTGCTTATACATTGCTGCTGCTGCTGCTGCTAAGTCGCTTCAGTCGTGTCCAACTCTGTGCGACCCCACAGAGGCCCACAGTTGAAGAAAATTCCTGGGTATCGCTTCCAATATTGTTTCTGCCTCATTTTCCCTCTTCCTGTCTTTCCCACCTGGGTCCCCAATTACTTAATATAAATTCCTGGAGTCCTTTTTTCACTTGGTTGTTTTCACTCATTTCACTGTTAGTGTATAGAAACACAATTGACTTCAGTATGTTGATTTTATATCCTACGAATTTACTGAATTCATTAATTAGTTGTAACAGTTTTTTGGTTGTCTTAGGGTTTTCTATATATAAAATCCTGTCATCTGAAAATAAAGAAAAATTTACTTTTCCTTTCTGATTTAGATAACTGTTTTTTTTTAAATCTTACCTGATTGCTCAAGCTAAGATTTCTAGTGTTTTGTTAAATAAGGGTGGTAAGAATGGCTACCCTTATCTTGTTCCTGATTCCAGAGGAAAAGCTTTCAAAATTTTACCACTGAGGATGGAATATGTGGCTTTTCCTATATGGTTTTTATTATGTTGAGATATATTCCTTCTATATTCAATTTTTTGAAGGTTTTATCATTAAAGGATGTTGGATTTTATCAAATGCTTCTTTCTGCATCTGTCAAGAAGATGATTTTTATCTTTCCTTCTTTTAATATGGCTACCACATTCCTTCTTTTAATGTAGATACAATATTTAATGTGGTTTATATATGTTGAATTATCCTTTTATCCCAAGAATAAATCCCACTTGATTCTGATCTATGATCCTTTTAATGTGTTGTTGAATTCAATCTGCTAATATATTTTACAAAGAAGGCATGCAACTGGCCAACAGATACATAAAGTAATACCAATGTCACTAATCATCCATACCTGTTAGAATAGCTATCATCAAAAATATAAGAGATAACAAGTGTTGTCAAGGATGTGGAGAAAAGGGAACCCTTGTGAACTGTTGATAGGAATGTAAATCAGTTCAGACACTATGGAAAACAGAATGGAGTTTCCTTAAAAACATTAAAAGTAGAATTACCATATGATTCAGCAATCCTACTTCTAGGTATGTATCAAAAGGAAATGAAATAAGATATTGAAAAGATACCTACACTCCCGTGTTCATTGCAGTATTATTCACAACAGTCAAGGAAAAATCTAAGTGTCAATGGATAAATAGATATAGACGTATAAGAGAATGTTATTCAACCATGAGAAAGAAGGACTGATGCTGAAGCTGAAGCTCCAATACTTTGGCCATCTAATGTGAAGAACTGACTCATTGGAAAAGACCCTGATGCTGGGAAAGATTGGGGTCAGGAGGAGAAGGGGACAACTGAGGATGAGATCGCTGAATGGCATCATCAACTCAATGGACAGGAGTTTGAGCAAACTCTGGAAGATGAGGTGAAGCACAGGGAAGCCTGGAGTGCTGCAGTTCCTGGGGTCGCAGAGTTGGACGCGACTGAGTGACTGGGCAACAACAACATGAGAAAGAAGGAAATCCTGCCTCTTGAGTCAACATGGATCGACCTTGAGGGCATTGTGCTAAGTGAGATAAGTCAGAGAAAGATAAATCAGATATGATATCACTTATCTGCGGACCTTTTAAAAGTTATACAAACAGAGAGCAGAATGATGGTTACAGGAACCAGGACAGAGGAATTATGGAGATAATGGTCAGAGGTTACAAACTTTCAGTTATAAGAGGAATAAGTTCTGGAGATCTAATGCACAGCATTGTGATTATAGTCAACAATACTGTTTTATTCCTTGAAGTTGCTAAGAGACTAGATCTTAATTGTTGTAGTGAACAATTAACATTAATTGTGTGATGTGATGGAGGCATTGGCTAATGTTTCAGTGGCAATCATACTGCAATATAGACTTGTGTCAAATCAACACACCTTCAACTTACACAACAGTATGTTAATTATGTCTCAATAAGGTTGGAAAAAAAAATTGGATGCTTATCTGAATAAAACATCCAAAAAGTCAGAGTTTAGAATCTAGTCAAAATTACAGAACCCACACATTAATAACTGTCAACCATACTTACAAAGCAACAACAAAATGGATGCTAATTCATGGAAATTATTAAAGCAAGTGAGACCTTGATTAAATTGAGCAGATCTCAATCAAGGAGATTTAGACCAGATAATCAGGTAGAGGAAGTATTTATAGTGGCAAGAGGAAGAAGTTATTTCAGATTGGAAGAAGAGCTTGAACTGAGAGAGAAAACGTAAGGTTTTCTCATGTGTTTTAGAGCAACAGGAACACTGGACAGGTCATGCTCTTCTCCGGGGAAGCTATAGTCTTTGCACTCAACACTTTTGTATTTGTGCTCTCCGTTTCATGGGCAACATGTCTTGGTCCTGGTTTAAAAACAAAATCCAATATGTTTATTATGTATCTTGCAAATTTAGTTGCTGTTGTCAGTTTCTACCCATCCTCCCCACATTCTACTGCCAAGCAGCTTTCCTTCCAGGTTTGCTGATGTCTTCTCTCCATCAATTTGGTTTTGGATGCTCTGCTTGAAGCTGCCCTAATTCTGTACAACATACAGACACCATTTAGCAATATTTCCCTCCTTTGGTCTGATACGTGTTCCCACAAGCTGGTTCCTTATGCTGTGAATCCATCTTTTCAGTGTGAGCCGACTGGCTTCATATCAAGACTTAATATAGTTTTTTTCTTAAGACAGTGAACATGAAGGGCTTTGAGTGGGCTTCAGTCTAGGACAGGACCACTTCAGCTTCGCGGCTCTACACAGACCCCACCTTCAGGACTCTGTGATGTAGTGAACTTGCCTTGTGGACTTTATTACTGGGGCTTGGCTGGACTTAGCTTTTTTAAATTCACCTACTCCTAGCTTGGCCTTATACCAACAATGTAGCCACCAGTCAGCCACGTGTGACTTCATCGAATAATCAGGAGAAATTGGTCTTATACAATTGTTTTATTTGTATTCTTAACTATTGTGACTCGTATAGTTTGAAAGCTGAATGCTGGAAGCAAACCTAAAAGCCTGTTTGTCTATTTTTTCATTTGTTTATGGGTTTTATATAAAACAATTTTTGAAATGTAAAGGTAAGCACAAAGTAGTTGTTAATTATTGGATATATTTTAGTCACGCTAATGAAAACATGTGTACTAACACATTATGCCAAGTAACAAATTCATTTAACACAATAGCAATCATTCTCAAGTACGGAGGCATTTTTTAAAAGCACAGCCTTTGCTAACAAAGGCTCAGAAGTCATGTAGCATCTTTCCTGACACATTCTATTCACAGACAATGGCTCTCCTGGGTCGAGTAGAAGAATCACAGGATCCTCTTCATGGGAGAAGTCAAAGAATTTGGGTAAATGTTTAAAAATCACCATAATCACTGACTCTGTCCAAAATCCAGGTATGATTTTAGTTTAGTCCAATTCTTCCCCTATCCCTTTAATGACAACCTGACTGGGCTGCTATAATAAATACTAGGGACCATGTGGTTTAAAGAATCAGTTCTAATGAGGTGGATGACGCTGGAGCCGATTATACAGAGTGAAGTAAGCCAGAAAGAAAAACACCAATACAGTATACTCACACATATATATGGAATTTAGAATGATGGTAATGATAAACCTGTACGCAAGACAGCAAAAGAGACACAGATGTATAGAACGGCCTTTTGGACTCTGTAGGAGAGGGAGGAGGGTGGGATGGGTTGGCAGAGTGGCAGTGTAACATGTGTGATATCATAAGTGTAACGAATCACCAGTCCAGGTTGGATGCAGGATGCAGGATGCTTGGGACTGATGCACGGGGATAATCCAGAGAGAGGGTGTGAGGCGGGAGGGGGGAGGTGGGGGTCGGGATTGGGAGATCATGTACACTCGTGGCTGATCCATGTCGATGTGTAGCAAAACAAATACAGTATTGTAAAGCAAAACAAACTAAAAAAATAAAAATTAATTAAAAAATAAAATAAAATAATTACTAATAAGAAAAAAAAAAAAGAATTGATGTTTATTTCTTACTGTTCTGGAAGCAGGAAAGTCCGAGATGCTAGCAGATTCGGTTCTCATAAAGTCTCACTTCCTGGCTGGCAGGAGGCTACCTTTTTGCTGGATGCTGGAGAGATGAAGCTGATGTCTATTCCTCTGCTTATAAGGGCACAAACCCCATCATAGGGGCCCCACCCTCATTGTTGTTCAGTCACAAAGTAGTTTGCAACTCTTTGCGACCCCATGGACTGTAGCACACAAGGCTTCTCTGTCCTTTACTATCTTCCAGAGTTTGTATGAACTCATGTCCATTGAGTCAGTGATGCCATCCAACCATCTCATCCTGTCATCCCCTTCTCCTCCTGCCTCAGTCTTTCCCAGCATCAGGGTCTTTTCCAGGGAGTTGGCTCTTCACATCACATGCCCAAAGATTTGGAGCTTTAGCTTCAGAATCAGTCCTTCCAATGAATATTCAGGATTGATTTCCTTTAGGATTGACTGATTTGATCACCTTGCTGTCCAAGGGACTCTCAAGAGTCTTCACCCTTGTGGCCATATCTAAATCTGATTACCTCCTTAATCCCCACACATCCTTACCCCCATATCATTGCATTGGGAGTTAGGGTTTCAACATATGAATTTGGGAGGGGAGACACACCCAGTCCATAAAAGAACCTTTCCATGTGACATTGAAGCACCTTCCACTCCCCCATAGAAGAACTTTTTCCTGCCCATTGACTTTGGCCATGAACATGCAGACTTGTTTTGGCTAAAGATACCTTACAAAGTAACATAAACAAAATTTGATATGCTCTTGAGTCATAAAACTGCCTTTATGACTAACATTAGGAGAACATTATTCATCTGCTAGCATCCCAACAGGAGGGTGAGTGATGTGTAGAGCAGATCCAACCCAGCTGCTACAACATGAAGAAGTACCCTCAACCAGCTTGAAGAATTCTAGGGAGATGCAGAACTGCCCAGCAAGCTCCTCTCAGGCTAGTTAAACCCCAGCAAACCTACAAATAAGTACATATTTTAAGCCACCTAGTTTCAGAGTGGTTTGTTATATAGCACCAGTCAACCAAGACAGCAATATTCTTCAGTATATCTTGTGTTCCACAGCAGAATTACAAAGTATTTTTATGTGAGTCCTTTATGTTTCTATTCAAGTATAGTCCCGAGATTTTTTTCCTGTGGTGTTACTTTAAGTGAAATATTCACTATTACATTTTAAAACTATAAATAGCAAAGCAATTAAGATTTGAATATTAATTTTGTGCTCAGCTACCTTATTGAATTGTCTTAAAATTACTAATATCTTTGTTACATTGATAATAAAAAAAACTTTTATTTTTCATGGACTCTAGCATAATCATCTATACTAAATGGCTATATTTACACATATTTCACTGTATTCAAATATAACACCACATTTTTTTGTGTTCAAAATGTGAGTTTGTTCTTTCAAGTCATCTTTCATGTAACTGGATTATATCCTCAATAAACTTTAAGTAGGCATGATTTATGGGCTTCCCAGGTGGCACTAGTGGTAAAGAATCTCACCCGCCAATGCAGGAAATGCTTGAAACAAGGGTTCGATCCCTGAGTCGGGAAGATCCCCTGGAGGAGCTCATGGCAATCCACTACAGTGTTCTTGCCTGGAGAAACCCATGGACAGAGCAGCCTGGTGGGCTTCAGTCTGTGGGGTCACAAAGAATTGGACAGGACTGAAGCAACTTAGAAGCAGGCACAGGCATAATTTATATGCAATGTAATACACATTTTACGTGTACAGTTTAATGAGTTTTGACAAGTGTGTATAACTGGGTAAACACCGCTATAATCAAAGATGCAGAAAGTTTTAATTATTTTAAAAGGATCCTTGGAGTTCTTTGAAGTGGAGCTCTATCCTGAATCCCAAAGCATCCATTGATCTCCTTTTTGCCATTGTAGATTAATTCTGTCTCTTCTAGGAGATTAGCAAGATGGAGCCATACAGTACATGGTCTTTTGTATCTGGTTTCTTTTGTTCAACATAATATTTCTGCAGTTCATCTGTATAGCTGTATATATTGGAAGTACTTGTATTATTTAACTGCCAAGTAGTATTCCATGTATGAATATGTCACAGTTTACCCATTTATTAGTCAATGGACATTGGGTATGTTTCCAAATTTGGGCTAGTATTGTAAGTATTTCTGTTTTTATACATCTTATTCTCATTCTTATATTTCTTTTATTGGGCAAGTCAATTTCTTTTTGCTACATACCTAACATTAAAATTGGTGGATCATGGGGTAGGTGTATTTTTAATATTATTAGAAATTACCAAGCATATTTACAAAATGGGTCTACTGTTATGCATCCCGCACCAGCAGTATTTCAGCCATTCTAATGAATATGTAGTACTATCAAATTGTGGGTTTAATCTGCATTTCTATAATGACTAAGGATATTGAATGTCTTTTTATATACTTGGTGGCCATTCAGACATCTTTGGTGAAATACCTACTTAAGTCTTCTGCTTACTCTTTAATTTGGGTTGTTTGTATTTTTATCAATTAGCAGAACTTATTTATACATTCCGTGTCACATACATGTGTTGTAAGTATTTTCTTTTCTGTGCCTTTCCTTTTTCGTGTACTTAACAGTGTCTTTGCAAGAACAGTTTAGGGAGACAGTTTTTCATATTTTTCTCATGTTTCTTCATTTATTGTGAGTAGGTTACTACCTGAACTTTTTTCTAGGCTATCTTTTAATGGATGTTGTATAGCAAGTAGCTTTGGAAACAAGAGATGTTATCTCCCTCCAGAGCAAAAGGCAGGCACATCAACTGTCCGGTATGATAAATATAATGTCTCCTTCTGGAGCAAAGGGCAGCCATAGAATATTGCACATCATAGAAGATTGAGTTCCCTCCTCTGTAACGCACGTTGGCTCAGTGGTAACGAATCCACATACCAAGACAGGAGATGAGGATTTGATCCCTGGTTGGGAAGATCCCCTGAGGGAGGAAATGGCAACCTATTCCAGTATTCTTGCCTGGAAAATTCCATGGAAAGAAGGGCCTGGCAGGTTAAAGTCCATGGGTCACAAGGAGTCCAACACGACTGAGCATGCAAGCAAGAATGCATCTCTATCTTGCAACTAACTGCATGTTCAAATATCCATCTGCCTCATCCCTGTGGGTTTTGGGAACAAAGAAAATTGGTGAAAAGATGCTAATAGTCATACTACTTGCTGCTGCTGCTGCTGCTAAGTCGCTTCAGTCGTGTCTGACTCTGTGCGACCCCATAGACGGTAGCCCACCAGGCTCCCCCGTCCCTGAGATTCTCCAGGCAAGAACACTGGAGTGGGTTGCCATTTCCTTCTCCAATGCATGAAAGTGAGAAGTAAAAGTGAAGTCGCTCAGTCGTATCCGACTCTTAGCGACCCCATGGACTGCAGCCTAGCAGGCTCCTCCGCCCGTGGGATTTTCCAGGCAAGAGTACTGGAGTGAGGTGCCATTGCCTTCTCCTACTACTTGCTATGCCTTGAGTAAAAAAGTTTTGACCGAGGAGTCTTGGATGATAGCATATATCAAACTCTGGCAGGCTAACACATTAGTTTGTGAGTTGGGTAAAACGTGAGATCCTTCACAGTTATTGGCAAGCAGACATTTGTAATTTTATGAAGTATACTTATCAATTTTTCCTTTTATAGTCATTTTTTTGTGTGTGTGTGTGTTCTGTTAAAGAAACAAATAGCAAGGTCACTGAGATTTTCTTCTAAAATTTGTAATTTAGATTTATGGTTAGGTTTATGATCTACATTCTGTGTGCTTAGCCGCTTTAGTTGCGTCCGGCTCTTTACGATTCCATGGACTGTAGCCCTCAGGCTCCTCTGTCCATGAGGTTTTCCAGGCAAGAACACTGCAGTGGATTACCATGCCTTCCTCCAGGGAATCTTCCCAACCCAGGGGTTGAATTCAGGTATCTAATATTTCCTGCCTTGGCCAGCAGTTTCTTTACTGGTTAGCGCCATCTGGGAAATCCGGTCTAACATCTATCTCAAGTTAATTTTTGTCTATGTTGTAAAGTATGGATAACTTCATTTAGAAAATAATGAAATCTAGTTGTTCTGGCACAATTTTTGTAAACAATATTCTTTACCTCTGAATTATCTTGGTACCTTTGTAATAATCACTTCCCTGGTGGCTCAGAGGTTAAAGCATCTGCCTCCAATGCGGAAGACCCGGGTTCGATCCCTGGGTCGGGAAGATCCCCTGGAGAAGGAAATGGCAATCCACTCCAGTATTCTTGCTTGGAGAATCTCATGGACTGAGGAGCCTGGTGGGCTGCAGTCCATGGGGTCACAAAGAGTCGGACACGACTGAGTGACTTTACTTACTTTGTAATAATCAAAGGACCGTGGACACATGGGTTAATTTTTGGATTCTCTATCAGTTCTTTTGTCTGTCTATATATACCCATGTACTATAGTTTATATATGTCTTATATGTGACAGTTTAATTTCTCCAATTTTATGATTATTTTTAGCTCTTTGCTCTTTTATATACATGTTAAAGTCATCTTAGCAATTTCTATAAAAGCTCTTGCTGTTTCTCATTGGGATTGTATCACATCTGTTTATTAACTTGTGGAAATCTAAATCCAAATATTTAGTCTTCCAATCCATTAACAAAGATATATGTATTTTAGTTCCCTTTGATTTTTCTCACTAATAAAACTAATGTTTACTAGTTTTCAGTTATACTTCCTTTCATTATTTGGCTAAATTTACTCCTAATTATTTCATATTTTTAGATGGATTGTAAATTATATAGGGCTTCTCTGGTGGCTCAGATGGTAAGACTGCCTGCTATGCAGGAGAGTTTGAAACCTGGTTTAGGAAGATCCCCTGGAGAAGGGAATGGCTACCCACTCCAGTATTCTTGCCTGAAGAATTCCATGGACAGGGAAGCCTGGTGGGCTACAGTCCATAGGGTCAGAAAGAGTTGGACTTGACAGTTTTATAAATTTTATTTTATTTTTCATTTATTTATTGCTAGTACAGAGAAATATGATTGCTGCATCTTGACTTGGGTCATACTATTTTGTCAATTTCACTTATTAGCTCCAGCAGTTTCATGTAGATTTCTTAGCATTTTCTATATGGATGATCATATTATCTGTAAATGAAGAAAGTTTACTTCTTCATTACCTACCTATATGCCCTTTGTTTCCTTTTCTTGAGTTTTTGACACTGTGTCAGTTTTGGATATTTAATCAGAAATTTAATTTCATTAATAAATATAGGGCTTTCTGACTATTTGGTTCAGGAGTCTGTACATTTGTTTCTTCTAAAAAAAATACACCTCCACCAATTTGGCTTTTCTATTTCTTCTTGAATGTATTTGTAAATTATGTTTTTCAAGAACTTGTTCATTTCATCTAGGTTATTGAAATTATTGGCATATGTTTTTAAAGTAAGGTTTTCATGACTTTGCTATCTTTAGCCATTCTCTTATTTTATTCCTGATATCAGGAAACTGAGTTATCTTTTTTTTTTTTACTTTTTAGTTTTACTTTATTTTACTTTACAATACTATATTGGTTTTGCCATACATTGACATTAATCCGTCTCAAGTGTACATGAGTTCCCAATCCTGAACCCACCCCCCGCACCTCCCACCCTATATCAACTCTCTGGATCATCCCCATGCACCAGTCCCAAGTATCCTGTATCGAACATATACTGGCGATTCATTTCATACATGATAGTATACATGTTTCAGTGCCATTCTCCCAAATCCTCCCACCCTCTCCCTCTCCCTCAGAGTCCAAAGGTCCATTCTATTCATCTGTTCTCTTTTGCTGTCTCGCATAAAGGATTATCATTACCATCTTTCTAAATTCCATATATATGTGTTAGTATACTGTATTGGTGTTTTTCTTTCTGGCTTACTTCACTCTGTATAATCGGCTCCAGTTTCATCCATCTCATTAGTACTGATTCAAATTTATTCTTTTTAGTGGCTGAGTAATGCTCCATTGGGTATATGTACCACAGCTTTCTTATCCATTCATCTGCTGATGGACATCTAGGTTGTTCCCATGTCCTGGCTATTATAAACAGTGCTGTGATGAACATTGGGATACACGTGTCTCTTTCAATTCTGGTTTCCTCGGTGTGTATGCCCAGCAGTGGGATTGCTGGGTCATATGGTATTTCTATTTGCAATTTTTTTAAGGAATCTCCACACTGTTTTCCATAGTGGCTGTACTAGTTTGCATTCCCACCAACAGTGTAAGAGGGTTGTCTTCTCTCCACACCCTCTCCAACATTTATTGCTTGCAAACTTTTGGATCACAGCCATTCTGACTGGTGTGAAATGGTACCTCACTGTGGTCTTGATTTGCATTTCTCTGATAATAAGTGATGTTGAGCATCTTTTCATGTGCTTGTTAGCCATCCGTATCTCTTCTTTGAAGAAATGTCTATTTAGTTCTTTGGCACATTTTTTAATTGGGTCGTTTATTTTTCTGGAATTGAGCTGCATAAGTTGCTTGTATATTTTTGAGATTAGTTGTTTGTCAGTTGCTTCATTTGCTATTATTTTCTCCCATTC
>SJXQ01003444.1:212795-296221 GCA_006408695.1 Aepyceros melampus
GTCTATGGGGTCGTACAGAGTCGGACACGACTGAAGTGACTTAGCAGCAGTCTTTAGATTGTGAAACCATCAAAGGCAGAGGGGCCCCTGCTGTGCTGGCATCTGGGCCATTCCCTCTGTCAATGACCTGGCTGTTTGCAAAGGGAGTATCAATCACAATCTTTACTCCAGTGTCCCTTCTGTCTACACAGGGCACACTGATTTTGCCTGGGTACCCATGGGCTTTGTGATCTACCGTGGCCAAACTGGCCCAGAAAGCCTGGCCTCTTTGGTGGCTTCTGAGTGGACAAAGACTTTGTCATCATTTGGGTTTTTTGTTTATCTCTTTGTGTTCATTCCACCTTTTTGGCCATATCCCTATTATTGAAAACCAAATAAGCCAATTGTAACAAGTCATTCAGAAGGGGATGGCGGAGAATGAGCTGGCTGGATGGCATCACTGACTTGATGGACGTGAGTCTGAGTGAACTCTGGGAGTTGGTGATGGGCAGGGAGGCCTGGCATGCTGTGATTCATGGGGTCGCAAATAGTCAGACATGGCTGAGCGACGGAACTGAACTGAACTGAGGACCATCAGTAGTTTTTTGAGTTTTGTGTCTGATGGCTGGAGCAGACTGCAGTGTGAAATGTATGCTCAAAAGGGTCTGTCCCTCGGCTAAGGTGGGATCCACATTTGTATACTTTTAAAAGCCTTTATGTATGCAAAGAGCACATGCTAGGGACCATTACCTTACCGAGCTCACTGGGCAGGATGTGGCTCTCATGCCACCATTGTTTGAATGTTTGGGGACATGTCCCGTGCTTCTGTTGCATGGTTTTGTTGCTAATCGAACCTGCTGGGTTTTGTGGTTAAGCAAATCCATTTTCTTAAGTGATCATTAGCCTATAGAATATAGCTTAAAAATATATGTATAGCTATAAAAATATAGCAATATGTTNTCATCCACCATTGTTTGAATGTTTGGGGACATGTCCCGTGCTTCTGTTGCATGGTTTTGTTGCTAATCGAACCTGCTGGGTTTTGTGGTTAAGCAAATCCATTTTCTTAAGTGATCATTAGCCTATAGAATATAGCTTAAAAATATATGTATAGCTATAAAAATATAGCAATATGTTTTTACGTGCAGTCTCCTAGTGAGATTAACTGTTTAATCACCCACTTTGTCGTTTTACTCTGTCCCTAGTAATACACATAGGAGCAAATGTAACAAAAGATGGAATCTTTACAGAGAAAGCAGTTAGTACTGAAGAACATAAAACAGCACATAGTAACTGGGGTGTTATCACTGTCATGGATGTAAACATTCAGTATCTTAAAGATAGCAGTCCTCCTTGAATTAAACTATTAAGTGAGTGTGATGCTTATTTAAAATCTCAACACATTCTTTCATGAAACTTGATAAGCTCTTCTATAGATCATTGAGATGGGCAAAGGAACAAGACTGGGTAATATAATTTCAAAAGTAAGAGCAGTATAAGAAAAACTTAACCCTCTAGGTCTCCAGAATCATTATGCATGACAGGAACTTAAAAGATATGCTATTTGAACAGGGTTTAACAAATAAGACGATGGACAGGGAGGCCTGGCGTGCTGCAGCCCACAGGGTTGCAAAGAGTTGGACACGACTGAGGGACTGAACTGAACTGATGTGCATACAGAGGGCTTCCCCAGTGGCACTAGTAGTAAAGACCTGGCCTGCCAATGCAGGAGACATAAGAGACCTGGGTTTGATCCCTGGATTGGGAAGATCCCATGGAGGAGGGCATGGCAACCCACTCCAATGTTCTTGCCTGGAGAAATCCCATGGACAGAGGAGCCTGGTGGGCTACAGTCCATGGGGTTGCAGAGTTGGACAGGACTGAAGTGGCTGAGCACACGCACATGAGCATAAATAATGTAGTGACTTTGTTTTTTTGGGCTCCAAAATCACTGCAGATGGTGACTGCAGCCATGAAATTAAAAGGCGCTTACTCCTTGGAAGAAAAGTTATGACCAACCTAGATAGCATATTCAAAAGCAGAGACATTACTTTGCCGACTAAGGTCCGTCTAGTCAAGGCTATGGTTTTTCCTGTGGTCATGTATGGATGTGAGAGTTGGACTGTGAAGAAGGCTGAGCGCAGAAGAATTGATGCTTTTGAACTGTGGTGTTGGAGAAGACTCTTGAGAGTCCCTTGGACTGCAAGGAGATCCAACCAGTCCATTCTGAAGGAGATCAACCCTGGGATTTCTTTGGAAGGAATGATGCTAAAACTGAAGCTCCAGTACTTTGGGCACCTTATGCGAAGAGTTGACTCATTGGAAAAGACCCTGATGCTGGGAGGGATTGGGGGCAGGAGGAGAAAGGGACGACCGAGGATGAGATGGCTGGATGGCATCACAGAAGAATTGATGCTTTTGAACTGTGGTGTTGGAGAAGACTCTTGAGAGTCCCTTGGACTGCAAGGAGATCCAACCAGTCCATTCTGAAGGAGATCAACCCTGGGATTTCTTTGGAAGGAATGATACTAAAACTGAAGCTCCAGTACTTTGGCCACCTCATGCGAAGAGTTGACTCATTGGAAAAGACCCTGATGCTGGGAGGGATTGGGGGCAGGAGGAGAAGAGGACGACCGAGGATGAGATGGCTGGATGGCATCATGGACTCAATGGACATGAGTCTGAGTGAACTCCGGGAGTTGGTGATGAACAGGGAGGCCTGGCGTGCTGCGATTCATGGGGTCGCAAAGAGTCGGACACGACTGCGCGACTGAACTGAACTGAACTGACGTTACAAATCCACTTAGTTTTAATATGTGTCTCTATACTTAAAGTGAATTTCTTGTCAATAACATACATTGTGTCTTGTTTTCTGATTCACTCAGATAATCTGTCTTTTAACTGGTGCATTTAGATCATTGGGCTTCCCTTGTGGCTCAGCTGGTAAAGAATCCGCCTGCAATGCAGGAGACCTGGATTTGATAAACTTACCTTAAAATAACATATATTTTAATTATCTGGGTAGGATTAATATGTTAACTTACTACAAGTGTGTATTTAAATTCATCATTTTCATTTCCTTTCATTTTCCCTATGCCTTTCAAATTCCTGCGAAGTTCCTCTGGAGGGCAGTATTATCATAACTAATACAATTAGCTCCAGCTGGCTGTGACAGGGAACCACTGCATTTTGGCTGCTTCTTGCTTACCTATTTCAGACCTTAATGTTCAGCATGACTTTAACTTTTTCACTTCCTTAAGGGAAAACAAAACAAAACAATTCTTCCATCTATCTGTTTTGAAGATTATAGAAGTTATCACCAGTCACATTATACCCTATTTATAAGCAAACACAATTTCTGCTCTCCTTACTACTTCTTGATAAAACACCCTGGAAAGTGAATGAGGTGCTAGTATGAAGTGTGAGTGCTGCATGGGAATGTTTTTTCTAACTGCTTTAATAAAATATAAATAGGAGTTTGCACCTGTGCATGTGTTCTCAGTCACTTCAGTCATGTCCAGCTCATGGAGACCCTAAAGATTGTAGCCTGCTAGGCTCCTCTGTCCAGGCAAAAATACTAGAGTAGGTTGCCATGCCCTCCTCCACGGGACCTTCCCGATCCAGGGATCAAACCTCGGTCTTCTGCGTTGCCTGTGGATTCTTTATCACTAGTGCCACCTGTGAAGCCCAGGAGTTTGAGTAGCAGTATAGAAATCAGCTAAGTGTAAGGTCTCATCAAATTTTATTTTCTTTCACATAATCTTTTGCTCACTCAATGAAAATTCAAGGTAAAATGAAAAAAAAAAAAAAAAAAAACCTCTTTAGAGGTCAAAGTCGTTTTCATGTTTTTATGCCTGTAGAGAATACATGTTATTTTAGGAAAATGAAGCCACTCAGAAAGTGGTATTTGAGGACTATAACCTTGATAATCAGTTCATTAAATAATTTATGTGATCCCACTCAGAATTCTAATTGAAAAGGAATGCATTTCACTGAAAGTCAATTGAGATAATTACTTATATAAATAACACTGAGTCACTGAATTATTTGTACTATTCTCTTTTTAAAACATATATTTGAATACTTTGTGTTTTTGAATCTTTATCATTTGCTGCCTAAATGAAAAAAGTTGTTTGAAGATTTCGTAAGTTTCTAAATTACAATCAGAAGTTAAATATTACCTTCTAGATAATGAAAGTTTTCAGAAATACTTTCATTTTAATGATGTATTATATAGAAATGTAGCAACTATAAATCTGATGTTCAGAAACAATGTAATGCATATAGGAAGTAATTTTATTTATTTATTTTTTTGCTCTGCCTCTATTTTTTTTTAGATTCTATTTTGTGCTTTTAAGATGCTTAGTCAGCAATTTATTGGTTGTCTGGGTTAATAGAATGGTTAAAAACAAAAAGAAAAGAAGAAGAAAATTCAAATTCTATTCAAATAGAATCTCCTGGCTAGTACATGATATTAATTTTACATACATAATATTGTTTTAAATCAAAGTTTTAGAATGTGATGATAATAGTGAACCATTATTAAGGTCCACCCAACTGCCCTCCATACTTCTAGAATAATATTTCTCTTCCTTTTGGAGTTGTCTCCACTCTCCATTTGTATCATGTGTTCCTGGTGGAAGTTTGGCATCTTTGTAACCCACCCACCTGTCTGGGCATAGGAGTGAACATAGGCCCCAAGCTGAGCCCATCCCAGGGTCTAGAAAGTAATTGGGAAAAAAACTTTATTAATTTTCAAAATGTATGTTTTACTTGGATATATTCCACATTAATTAGTATTCATTTCTGAAGTATAGGAAAATATTGATATGTTAATACTTAACAGGGAGGCTTCCTCAGTGGCTCAGTGGTAAAGAATCACCTGCAATGCAGGAGACTCAAGAGACCAGGGTTCAGTCCCTGGGTTGGGAAGATCCCCTGGAGGAGGGCATGGCAACCCACTCCAGTATTCTTGTCTGGAGAATCCCATGAACAGAAGAGCCCTACAGAGTTGGGCTACAGAGTCTGGCATGGCTGAAGCGACTTAGCAAGCACGCACACACTCTATCTGAAGCAAATCATTGCATTTTGATGACATTGATGAATGTAAATTTTTTTTCCTTCAAAGAAAATAACCTTTTTCTTGTTCTCAGCAGATTGTTCAGTTGTATTGATCAGTGGCACATCTTATTGTGAGCACTTTAAGATAGTAGCATAAGGGGGTGGGCTCTAGGAGCAAATGGACTCTGCTTCCTACCTTTTTGTAGTATTGTACTTTTAGCAGAAAGTCATCCTACATAGTGTAAAAATTTTCCAGAGCCTCTTGTTAAGAATTCATATAATTTTTGCATTGTACTTATCTAGTTCCATGTCCAAACTACTGTGTGATGTTATCCTTGACTTCAATACTCTTGAGTTCCACTGCCAAAGTCATATTTGAGAAGCAAGAGAGGAAAAATGCATTTATAATTAAATGTACGTTCAGATCTTAAGTATATTGCTTACTGGTATTGGCCTTGTACAATTTATTTAATTTCTCTAAACCTCAATTACTCCTTGTAACATGGAAATCATATTTGACTGAACCAAATGAAACTGCTGTTTATGCAGGTTAAAAATAGTGGAGTACTAAAGATTTCTTCTAATTCAGACTAAAATAGCCTTGCCTTCCCACATATATATAAATTAATTAATTGTATGCAAAGCTCTCAATAAAATGCTTGCTGCTGCTACTGTTGCTGCTAAGTCACTTCAGTTGTGTCCGACTCTGTGCGACCCCGAGATGGCAGCCCACCAGGCTCCCCCGTCCCTGGGATTCTCCAGGCAAGAACACTGGAGTGGGTTGCCATTTCCTTCTCCAATGCATGAAAGTGAAAAGTCAAAGTGAAGTCGCTCAGTCGTGTCCAACTCCCAGCGACCCCATGGACTGCAGCCCACCAGGCTCCTTGCCAGGCAAGTGCACTGGAGTGGGGTGCCATTGCCTTCTCCAATAAAGTGCTTAACTTGAAGCAATTTTAATTATGCTAGGAAAATTGTTCAGAGCTATATGCTAACAATGTAAACAAAACACTCTGTTACAAATAAACATACCCTCTATGTGATACATGAGAAGTCAATACAATTAGAAATCATAGTTACATTTTTAACCACTTATTAGCTATGAGAGTAAACATTAATATTGCTATTTTTAAGTAACTAATTCATGTGAATGTTAAAATGATCATATATATGAGCATGTCTGTCATGTTTTTACTCAGTAAAGAAAAGGTAGTACAAATAGGTATTATTTAGAAACAGTACAAACAAATATGTCAGGTGCTTTTATAGATGTCAGGAATATAGCAAATAATAAGATAAAATCCATTATCTCTGGAGGAATATATGGTAGTAGGAGAGACTCATAATAAGCAGATAGATATATTTAAAAAACCAAATAATGCATATAAAGATATGAAATAAAAATTAAAATCTTAAAGTACCTAATCTTAGTAGATATTTTATGTAGGTTTTTAAAATTCAAATTTTCTTTAATCATTATATATCCATACCATGAAATCACTGCCCATCATTCCTTTTCTTTGTAGCTTAATATATGTGGGTCCATATATTTGGAGAATTAGAAAAATTCTGAATTACTAACTTCTTTGGAAGCAAACATCCTGTGGAAAAGCCTCGTTCCTCTTTCTTTTCCTTAATGCTCAGCAGTAATACTTAGCTCTGGTTAAAGGGTGATAGCACCATAAAATTTTAAGGCTAACTCTAATCTAGGTTAAGAAATACGGTAATTGTTACCAAGGTATCGACTTCTATTTCCCTAAACAACCAGGCTTCCTAAATGAAACGTTTTTATTTCACTTTTTCTCTTAATAGCTGCCTCCCATTGGAATCTTTTATCATTTTATTGCTTTTGAAGCGCTTTCTTTTTGGGGGAAAAAAAGAGAGAGAACTATTTGAACTTTACAAACAGATATAAATGGAAAGAAAGAGGAGGAAGGTCAGATTTTGGGTCTGCTAACCTTGGCAACGTCCTTTGAAAGTAGTCCCCGGGTAGCTTTAACTTCTGTCAGTGCACGTGAGCCTGAGATCACCCCCGGGCCCAGCCTGCTTGGCACACTGATTTTTATTTCACTTTTTCTCTTAATAGCTGCCTCCCATTGGAATCTTTTATCATTTTATTGCTTTTGAAGCGCTTTCTTTTTGGGGGGAAAAAAGAGAGAGAACTATTTGAACTTTACAAACAGATATAAATGGAAAGAAAGAGGAGGAAGGTCAGATTTTGGGTCTGCTAACCTTGGCAACGTCCTTTGAAAGTAGTCCCCGGGTAGCTTTAACTTCTGTCAGTGCACGTGAGCCTGAGATCACCCCCGGGCCCAGCCTGCTTGGCACACTGACAGAGGTCACATTTTCACACAAATGAACAATTTCCCTGATAAAGTGAAACTGGTACTTAAGCACAAGCTCTAATGAGCAGCCCCCGTCTTTAGCTCCCACTTTAAAGTATCCCCAAGGTTCCCAGTACAATTTCATTTGACCTTTAGCTAAAGACCATATTTTACTAGATCACCAATTCCCCCTGATCCCTGGAGTGTCTGCCTGTGTCAGCACTTATGAGAAACCCACGCTGCACACAGGGCGAGTGCTCTCACCCCTCTTTAAGGACAGCTCACCAGACCTCTTTTTTCTCCTCCCTCTGATCTCATCTCTCTCTTTTCTTGGGATGATGGCAATGCTCACGCTATTTCTTCAACTTCTACAAACATGAATTGATGTGTTTTAAATTGATATATTTGGCCTGGGAGCAAACCATGATTATGAATTGTCTAAAGTGCTATTATTTTTGGGGCAAACTTAAGGTGGCTCCAGGGGTAAGGAATCCACCTGCTAATGCAGGGGACACAAGAGAGTTTCAATCACTGGGTCAAGAAGATCCCCTGGAGGAGGAAATGGCAACCCACCCCAATATTCTTGCCTGGAAAAGAAACCATGGACAGAAGAGCCTGGTGGGCTGCAGTCTATGGGGTCACAAAGAGGTGGACATGACTGGGTGCACACACACACACCTGTGTTAATTTTCTTAACATTATAGTGAGCACAGAGTCATTGTACTATAAGAGCCTCAAAGCATTTATGAAACTCCTGTTTCCCTATTTTGTTTCATAATTAGGGTTGTATAACAGAGTAAGTAATTGGTCATATGGATTTGTTTGGTGTTAGTAACGGCTTTAATCATACCATATTGTTATTACTAAAAAAGACTTCTTTTTTGAATCTCAGTTCAGTTCAGTTCAGTTGCTCAGTCATGTCCGACTCTTTGCGACCCCATGAATTGCAGCACGCCAAGCCTCCCTGTCCATCATCAACTCCCAGAGTTCACCCAAACTCACTTGTATCAAGTCGGTGACGCCATCCAGCCATCTCATCCTCTGTTGTCCCCTTCTCCTCCTGTCCCCAATCCCTCCCAGCATCAGAGTCTTTTCCAATGAGTCAACTCTTCACATGAGGTGGCCAAAGTACTGGAGTTTCAGCTTTAGCATCATTCCTTCCAAAGAAATCCCAGGGTTGATCTCCTTCAGAATGGACTGGTTGGATCTCCTTGCAGTCCAAGGGACTCTCAAGAGTCTTCTCCAACACCACAGTTCAAAAGCATCAATTCTTCTGCGCTCAGCCTTCTTCACAGTCCAACTCTCACATCCATACATGACCACAGGAAAAACCATAGCCTTGACTAGACGAGTGATGCCATCCAGCCATCTCATCCTCGGTCGTCCCTTTCTCCTCCTGCCCCCAATCCCTCCCAGCATCAGGGTCTTTTCCAATGAGTCAACTCTTCGCATAAGGTGCCCAAAGTACTGGAGCTTCAGTTTTAGCATCATTCCTTCCAAAGAAATCCCAGGGCCGATCTCCTTCAGAATGGACTGGTTGGATCTCCTTGCAGTCCAAGGGACTCTCAAGAGTCTTCTCCAACACCACAGTTCAAAAGCATCAATTCTTCTGCGCTCAGCCTTCTTCACAGTCCAACTCTCACATCCATACATGACTACTGGAAAAAACCATAGCCTGACTAGATGGACCTTTGTTGGCAAAGTAATGTCTATGCTTTTGAATATGCTACCTAAGTTGGTCATAACTTTACTTCCAAGGAGTAAGCATCTTTTAATTTCATGGCTGCAGTCACCATCTTCAGTGATTTTGGGGCCCAGAAAAGTAAAGTCTGACACTGTTTCCACTGTTACCCATCTATTTCCCATGAAGTGATGGGACCGGATGCCATGATCTTCATTTTCTGAATGTTGAGCTTTAAGCCAACTTTTTCACTCTCCTCTTTCACTTTCATCCAGAGGCTTTTTAGTTCCTCTTCACTTTCTGCTGATATACAAATAATATCTTAGAGATTACTAAGGACAAACACTTATTCACCACTAATTATATTACGTATATGGTTGGATAGTATCACCAACTCCATGGACATGAACTTGGGCAAACTTTGGAAGACAGCAACAGGGAGACCTGGTGTGCTGTAGTCCATGGGATCACAAAGAGTTGGGCACAACTGAGCAACTGAACAACAATATATCTGCATAAGGGTAGAATTTCCATTCTGCTTCCTTGAGGGAAAAGCTTAGACAGGACACTTTCATCTTTCTCATAATTTCTTACTTCTTCCTGCCAAGGAGAGGACAGTGACTTATTAATTAATCACCTGTGGGTCCTGAGGTGATATTGTGATTTGCTTTTCTCGTCATATGATAATTATGATAGGTTGGGTTTTGTCCATATAAGGGTGAAGGCTCCAGTTTGGTAGAGTAAGTGAATTCTAGATTGAAATATTAGGAAGCACATTGTAACCCTACATGATAGCTATGTACACTGATTCAGTTTTTCTCTAGAAACTCTATCTTGATCTTAATCTTTATCATTCATGTGTATATATTTCACAAATGTGTCAGCAAAAGTAAAGGTGGTATTTGCTGTAACAAATACACCTTTTAATCTGTAAACATTATACATGTTCAGTTCAGTTCAATTCAGTCGCTCAGTTGTGTCCAACTCTTTGCGACCCCATGAATCGCAGCACGTCAGGCCTCCCTGCCCATCATCAACTCCCGGAGTTCACTCAGACTCATGTCCATTGAGTCAGTGATGCCATCCAGCCATCTCATCCTCTGTTGTCCCCTTCTCCTCCTACCCCCAATCGCTCCTAGCATCAGGGTCTTTTCCAATGAGTCAACTCTTCGCATGAGGTGGCAAAAGTACTGGAGCTTCAGCTTTAGCATCATTCCTTCCAAAGAAATCCCAGGGACAAATTTGCTGGCATATTGAGTGCAGCACTTTCATATGTTACTACAATCAAATTCTTGTAAAAATTATTAGAGTATAGTTGATAATACAATTTTGTATTAGTTTCAGGTATACTGCAACGTGATTCAGTTAAAAAATATATATATATGTGTATATATATATATGTATATGACCACTTTTTAGATTCTTTTCTCATTTAGACCATTAGAGAGTATTGAGTAGAGTTCCCTGTGCTATACAGCAGGTTCTTATTAGTTATCTATTTTATATATAGAAGTGTGTATATGTCAATCCCAATCTCGCAATTTATCCCTTACATTTATCTCCTAGTAACCATAAGTTTGTTTTCCGCATCTGTGACCCTACTTCTGTTTTGTAAATAAGTTCATTTGTACCTGTTTTAGATTCCACATATAAGCAATATCATATTTGTCTCTCTGTGTCTGACTTACTTCACTCAATATGACAACCTTTGTTCTTTTTTATGGCTGAGTAATATTCCATTGTATATATGTACCACATCTTTATCTATTATTCTGGTGATGGACATTGAATTGCTTCCATGTCCTAACTAGTGCTTCTATCAACACTGGAGTGCATGTATCTTTTCAAATTATGGTTTTCTCCAGATTATACCCAGGATTGGAATTGCTGGGTAGTTTTCTAGTTTTAGTCTTTTAGAGAACCTTTGTTTTGTTCTCCAGAGTGGTTGTACCAATATACATTCCCACCAACAACATAGGCAGGTTCTGTTTTCTCCGCACCCTGTCTAGAATTTAGTGCTTGTTGATTTTTTATGATGGCTATACTGATTAGTGTGAAGTGATACCTCATTATAGTACTGATTTGCATTTCTCTAATAATTAGTGATGTTGGCATCATTTCATGTGTTTTTTGACCATCTGCATGTCTTCTTTGGAGGAATGTCTCTTATTTTGGCTACACACATGACTTGCAGGATCTACCTTGACAAAAGATTAGGGATTTAACCCAGACCCCAGCCATGAAATGGCAACCCACTCCAGTATTCTTTCCTGGAGAATCCCATGGACGGAGGAACTTGATGGGCTACAGTCCATGGGGTCGCAAAGAGTCGGACACGACTGAGCGACTTCACTTTCACTTTCCAGCCATGAAAGCATTAAGGTTTAACCGCTGGACTACCAGGGAATTCCCCACAATCACCATTGTTATGTTTATTCATTCTAGTGAATAAAAATTTGAAGCTCCTAACTTGTTTTTGAATGGAATGAGTTCAAAAGCAAAATCAAAACTAAATTTGAATGCCCTTAAACATCTTTTTACTCTCTAGCATTTCAATCCTCACTATTCCCAAGAATCAAATTCATTCCAGCATATAAAATTTGAAACAACCAGGCTTCGTCAGAATTTAAATGTAAATTGTCAGATATTTTAGATCTGACAATATGTAAGTTATGTCTTTAATGACTCAGATATTTGAAATAGATATAAGAATATGAACATAGTGCATATTTTGTGACCTTTTATTTATATATGCCAATCCAGACATTGGAAATACAAATTCACTTAAAATGACTACATGACTACTGGAATCTCTTTAAGATCTGCTGTATGTTATTTATGGTACCAAATGCCTAATTAGTGATATCTGATTTAATTCACAGAAATCTATATAGTTAGATGCTATTTCCATTTCACAGGTGAATGAGCTATAGACATGATAACATTTTGAAGGTTACATTGTTTGTAAGTCTCTAAATTCTCATATATGTCAGGATTATCTCCAGATCTGACTCTTGTGCTATCCTGTCCTCAGAAAAAGGTATGGAAATTTTTCTTTGCCCTCAGACTAAGTTTGACAGGAAAAGATGATTATTGTGCTTCACTGTTAGCTTCAGTATTTCATTAATATTGATATGATGGTACAAATGTTAGTGGGCTTCTCAGGTGGCACTAGTGGTAAAGAATCTGCCTCTGAATGCAGAGACACAAGAGACATGGGTTCGATCCCTGGGTCAGGAAGATCCCCTGGAGAAGGAAATGGCAACCCACTCCAATATTCTTTAGCTGGAGAATTCCACGGACAGAGGAGCCTGGTTGGCCACAGTCCATGGGGATGCAAAGAGTCAGACAATGACTGACTGAGCACACACCCAAATTTTGGCAGCTTGAGTTGAATAGATTAGTTTATCATGATTTTTTTAAACAAAATGACATATGTGAATTATAAACATATATATTTTTTCTCCAAGAATCTTTTCAACTGCCCAACTAATAAACTTATGTTGTCAGTAATGGAAAAGAATCTAACAATTTGGATACATTATGTGAAGTGTTAGGATGCATAGTTTCTTCTCAGTAAAAGCAAAATTTAATTAATATGTAATACACAGGGAAGAAAGAAGAGTTTATGTATGGCTTATATGTCTAGGGGGATTTTAAAACATTATTTATTTTGTGAGCAGTGATTGTCAGAGTTCTTATGTAGGAGTGTGACACTATTACTTTGGAAGGATAAGTTGAACACAGCATTGTCAATAATTTGAAAAGCAGAGAGGGCAAGAGAGAGCAGTTGAGATGCTATGGCTGTTGTCTCCTAAAATCACCTGACTGAGGTCAAGGACGGTGGAGTTGAAGAGAAGGGAGTCAAAGACACACAGGAGGTAAAGTTGAGTACTCTTACTTTATACATGACTGAGTACAGTGGCTAAGGAGAAGCAAAATATGAAGATGATTTGAAACCTTCTCGCTTGAATGAAAGAATAAAGTGTGATTCATTATGAGTGATTTGAAAATGCAGAAAGCAGAACAGATTTGAACTGGTGAGATATCAGGGAATCAAGTCCTAGTCAGTTTAAATATGCATGTGGTTTTATGTTCTCCAATGAAACAGTGAGTTAAAAAGTTGTTTTTTTTTTAATCACTGTTAAAATTATATCCTAAGTTCTGAGGTGAGTGTTCTGGTAGAAATCCTATAAACTTGCTAGAATGGGAATGGCTTTACAAAAATCCTGGTATAGAGGCTGGCAAATATAAGAGTGGAACTCTGCCAAATAGGTTAATGGTCCTGAAAAACCATTTTTCCCCAACATTTAAAAAAAAAAAGTGAGGGATTAACAAGCTAGCAGCCTTACTTTAATTTTAGAGCAAGTCATATTTCATAGTCTTTTGGGATGCTATTTACAGAAGGTTTCATTAGGCTAATTCACCAATATTAATTATTATTTATCTCATATCTACAGAGTAAGACATTTTATTACATAATTTGCTAGATATGAAGAAGCATAGCTCCTTTCCCCCAGGGAGGTTATATTGCAAAAGAGAAATGCCAAAAACCATTATCAGTTACGCATGGCTTTTCAAAATGATAACTTATTGATTTTGACCTACTAAAGTTATAGTGCTGCAGCACTGCACACACACACACATACCCTAATTCTCCAGGTCAAAATCACAAGAAAAGACTTCCATAGAGCAAGGGAGGACATAACTCAATTCAAAAAACATTTATTGTCCATTTCTAGCATGCAAAGCTTTGTTCTAGGTACTGTTTCTTGGAAGTAAAGATTAATAATATATTTCGTGCTTTAAAAAAGCATGTCATAATTTATCAATTCAGAATATGTGTGGCATTTTTATACATATTCTCTTATTTGATTTTCACAAGTATTCTCTGAAGTAGGTAAGTGAACTATTGTCCCACATTTTATACAAGGTGTAGTTGTCTTGTAGTAAGGTAATATCATGTCCTTATACTTTGAGATAAAGTTGTTTTTAGTTAGATAAATGAGTCAGTATCACAAATGGCAGATAAAAACTAGGGAAGGATTAAACTGAGAGATATTTGTGGTCTGGAGTGAAAGGATTGGATTCATGTCAGCAATCATACAGCATTTGCTCCAGACTGCCTGTTTCTTCAACCACTCCAAGCATCACCAATCAAATCCAGAACTCCATTACACTGGAATTTATCTTAGAACCATTTCTGCAGAGAACTTCAAACAGCTATTCCAGTCCACTGCAAGTGAATTTGTCATGGAATCTGTTTGTCACTGGATTTAGCAAAGACAAGAAGACAATTAAAAAGCTAGGAGATATCAGTAAAGGAAAAATGTAAGACATATACTTTTATTGTATTCCTGTTCTCATAACAAAGTAAAGAAAGACCCTAAATAAAAAAGACAAGAAAAAATAGACAATAGAGAAAAGGAAAAGAAAAAACATAGAAAGCAGAGTTATAGCCCCGGTCTCTTAAACTTATCAACCTGAGGTTGTTGGTCACTTAAGTCATTAAAAGAGTCTTGGTTCTTAATTATGAACAATGGATGAATTTGAAACTGAGACTACTCCACAAAGCTAGGCTCTTTCAGATCTCAGTCATTGAAAAGGACTGTGAGAATAAATCTACCTGCTCACAAAATAAGATTACAAAATTTATCTGTCTTGCCCTAGGTTCTGAGTGAGTGAGAACCACCTACCCTTTAACATCAAGTCACTCACTAAGAGCCACACCTTAAAAACACATAGGTATTTCCATCACATTATGATTGGTGATGTAAAAAAGAAGATAGATTTAATAGATACTAAGAAGACTGATATATAAGACCAGTAATGATTGGCAATGGGGAAGTAAGATTCAAAGATGGGTTCGAAGTTTGTGATTTAAGTGAACCACCGAGAGGTGATAACACTTAAAGAAATAAAATATAGGGTGAAAATCAGAGGAAAGATATTGACTTCAACACCAGACGTTGGAGTAGACACTTTCCCTGCCTCAGTGGAACACGATGCAGAGGTGTGATCTTGGTTCCAACAATCTCTTGCAGTGGACTTTGATTCTAAAACAGGTGACACAGGCTGGTTCGTGGTAGGGTTGATCTTTCCCCTATCACTCTTCCCTCTCTCAAGCAGTAAGTAGTAGTAACAGCAACAGTAACAGCAACAGTAGTAACAGTTGTAGTAGTCATATGGGGTAAAAACTGCAAAATCATTTGCCTGATACAAAAATACTGGCTGGTGTTTAGGGCTCAGCCGTGTTGGTGAGGAATCATCTATGCCACAGTTTGGTAACAACTCTTAGGTGTTTAGCCTTAATCCAGGCTTCCCTGGTAGCTCAGCTGGTAAAGAATCTGCCTGCAGTGCAGGAGACCCTAGTTCAATTCCTGGGTTGGGAAGTTCCCCTGGAGAAGTAATAGCTATTTACTCCAATATTCGTGGGCTTCCCTGGTGGCTCAGACAGTAAAGAATCCACCCGCAATGTGGGAGACCTGGGTTCTATCTTTGAGTTGGGAAGATCCCCTGGAGGAGGGCATGGCAACTTACTCCAGTATTCTTGCCTGGAGAATCCCCCATGGACAGAGGAGCCTGGTGGGCTACAGTCCATGGGATTGCAGAGTCGGACACGACTGAGTGACTAAGCACATCACAGCACCTTCTTAATCCAGGTTCTTTGGCCTTCAAAAAATATAATTGGACATTTAAATGATCTAGAGTTGGCTTCCCACCATCTGCAGTGATTTTGAAGCCCCAGAAAATAAAGTCTGACACTGTTTCCACTCTTTCCCCATCTATTTCCCATGAAGTGATGGGACCAGATGCCATGATCTTCGTTTTCTGAATGTTGAGCGTTAAGCCAAATTTTTAACTCTCCACTTTCATCAAGAGGCGTTTTAGTTCCACTTCACTTTCTGCCATAAAGGTGGTGTCATCTGTATATCTGAGGTTCTTGATATTTCTCCCAGCAATGTTGATTTCAGCTTGTGCTTCTTCCAGCCCAGAGTTTCTCATGATGTACTCTGCATATAAGTTAAATAAGCAGGATGACAACATACAACCTTGGCGTATTCCTTTTCCTATTTGGAACCACTCTGTTGTTCCATGAAATTAAAAGATGCTTACTCCTTGGAAGGGGGAAGTTATGACCAACCTAGATAGCATATTCAAAAGCAGAAACATTACTTTGTTGACTAAGGTCTGTCTAGTCAAGGCTATGGTTTTTCCAGGGGTCATGTATGGATGTGAGTGTTGGACTGTGAAGAAACCTCTAAGCACTAAAGAATTGATGCTTTTGAATGTGGTGTTGGAGAAGACTCTTGAGAGTCCCTTGGATGGGGAGCAGGAGGAGAAGGGGATGACAGAGGATGAGATGGCTGGATGGCATCACCAACTCAGTGGATGTGAGTTTGGGAGAATTCCGGGAGTTGGTGATGGACAGGGAGGCCTGGCGTGCTACAATTCATTGGGTCACAAAGAGTCAGACACGTTGAATGACTGAACTGAGATTTGGCTTCTATGGCTTGCAACTACTGATTCTTGCTTAAATAATTTAAATTCAGGTGACTGTACGATATATAATTAGAAATGTCAGATTGGAAATACAGATGTGTGGGTATTGGTTCTTGAAAAAATGCTGAGCTGGAGAGGAGATCAGTATTTGACTTTTAAACTACTAGCATTAAGGTCCCTGGGGCAGCAGGTCGCAATGAAATTCCAAACACAGGCGAAGATTGTCCTTAGATGAGTTATGGATACTTCATCTCCAAGACAAGAAAAAGAATTTTAGAGGCAATAGCAAAAGTTGAGCACCTGCCTCCTCATAGAATCCTTAATAACCATGATTGATTTCCTTTCCTCCAATGCTTAGAGTTTGTAATGAAAACAGAACTCACTCCTACAACCCAATGTTTCAACCCAAAGAATTTCCTTTTAACCCAAGCTTTAAAATATACTCTTTACAGTATCTAGTTCATATCTAAGTTATATTAACAATTATTTATTCTACAGGTCTTTTTGATGAGAATATTTGATGTTTTCATAGGTCCTGAACAACTTTTATAATCAGAACTCTCTGCTTTATTACTGGTCCTCACTAATACAGTAATATTGGCAAGATTAAATAAAATATAAAAAATACCTAATATTAAAGGAAATGCAAGATTTAAAGAAACTCAGAGTTTCCAACACAATTTTCAATAGATATTTCTATTAATAACAGGAACAAATTAACTAAGATTGAGATAAGTGTAGATTATTAAATGATAGGTTTCAGTAAACTTTGTTTTCTGGATTTTTAGTTTTTCATCAACTATCTAGCTTGCTATTTATCTTGAGCAAAAATATTGATAGATCTCTATATTTCAATTCAGTTCAGTTCAGTCACTCCATCGTGTCCAGCTCATTGCAATCCCATGAACCACAGCACGCCAGGCCTACCTGTTCATCATCAACTCCCAGAGTTTACCCAAACTCACATTGAGTCACTGATGCCATCCAACCATCTCATCCTCTGTTGTCCCCTTCTCCTCCACCTTCAATCTTTCCTAGCATCAGGATCTTTTCAAATGAGTCAGCTCTTCTCATCAGCTGGCCAGAGTATTGGAGTTTTGGCTTCACCATCAGTCCTTCCAATGAATATTCAGGACTGATTTCCCTTAGGATGGACTGGTTGGATCTCCTTGCAGTCCAAGGGACTCTCAAGGGTCTTCTCCAACACCACAGCTCAAAAGCACCAATTCCTCAGCCCTCAGCTTTCTTTATAGTCCAACTCTCACATCCATATTTGACTACTGGAAAAGACATAGCTTTGAATAGATAGACCTTTGTTGGCAAAGTAACGTCTCTGCTTTTGAATATGCTATCTAGGTTGGTCATAACTTTCCTTCCAGGGAGTAAGCATCTTTTAATTTCGTGGCTGCAGTCACCATCTGCAGTGGCTTTGAAGTCCCCCCTATCCCCCTAAAAATAAAGTCTGACACTGTTTCCATTGTTCCCCCATCCTTTTCCCATGAAGTGATGGGACTGGATGCTATGATCTTAGTTTTCTGAATGTTGAGCCTTAAGCCAACTTTTTCACTCTCCTCTTTCACTTTCATCAAGAGACTCTTTAGTTCTTCTTCACTTTCTACCATAAGGGTGGTGTCATCTGCATATCTGAGGTTATTGATGTTTCTCCCTGCAATCTTGATTCCAGCTTATGTTTCTTCCAGTCCAGCGTTTCTCATGGTACTCTGCATAGAAGTTAAATAAGCAGGTGACAATATACAGCCTTGACATACTCCCTTTCCTATTTGGAACCAGTCTGTTGTTCCATGTCCAGTTCTAACTATTGCTTCCTGACTGCATACAAATTTCTTAAGGGACAGGTCAGATAGTCTGGTATTTCCATCTCTTTCAGAATTTTCCATAGTTTATTGTGATTCACACAGTCAAAGACTTTGGCATAGACACTAAAGCAGAAATAGATGTTTTTCTGGAACTCTCTTGCTTTTTCCATGATCCACTGAATGTTGGAAATTTGATCTCTGGTTTCCCTGTCTTTTCTAAAACCAGCTTGAACATCTGAAAGTTCACGGTTCACATATTGTTGAAGCCTGGCTTGGAGAATTTTGAGCATCACTTTACTAGCATGTGAGATGAATGCAATTGTGTGGCAGTTTGAGCATTATTTGGCATTGCCTTTCTTTGAGAATGAAATGAAAACTGACCTTTTCCAGTCCTGTGGCCACTGCTGAGTTGTCCAAATTTGCTGGCATATTGAATACAGCACTGTCACAGCATCATCTTTTAGGATTTGAAATAGCTTAACTGGAATTCCATCACCTCCACTAACTTTGTTCGTAGTGATGTTTCCTAAGGCCCACTTGACTTCCCATTCCAGGATGTCTGCCTCTAGGTGAGTGATCACACCATTGTGATTATCTGGGTCATGAAGATCGTTTTTGTACAGTTCTGTGTATTCTTGCCACCTCTTCTTGATATATTCTGCTTCTGTTAGGTCCATACCATTTCTGTCCTTCATTGAGCCTATCTTTGCATGAAATATTCCCTTGGTATCTCTAATTTTCTTGAAGAGATCTCTAGTCTTTCCCATTCTATTGTTTTCCTCTATTTCTTTGCATTGATCATTGAGGAAGTCTTTCTTATCTCTTCTTGCTATTCTTTGGAATTCTACATTCAAATGGTATATCTTTCCTTTTTTTCCTTTGCTTTTCATTTCTCTTCTTTTTACAGCTATTTTTTAAGGCCTCCTTAGACAACCATTTTGCTCTTTTGCATTTTTTTTCCTTGGATGTGGTCTTGATCCCTGTCTCCAGTACAATGTCACCCACCTCTGTCCATAGTTCATCAGGCACTCTGTGTTCAGATCTAGTCCCTTAAATCCATTTCTCACTTCTACTGTATAATCATAAGGGATTTGATTTAGGTCTTACCTGAATGTGCCTGTGGTTTTCCCTACTGTCTTCAGTTTCAGTCTGAATTTGGCAATAAGGAGTTCATGATCTGAGCCACAGTCAGCTCCTGGTCTTGTTTTTCCTGACTGTATAGAGCTTTTCCATCTTTGGCTGCAAAGAATATAATCAATCTGATTTCGGTGTTGGCCATCTGGTGATGTCCATGTGTAGAGTCTTCTCTTGTGGACTTCTCTCCTAGTTTAGTTGGTAACGAATCTTCCTTCAATGCAGGAGACCCCAGTTTGATTTCTGGGTTGGGAAGATCCCCTGGAGAGTGGAATGGCTACCCACTCCAGTATTCTGGCCTGGAAAATTCTATGTACTGTGTAGTCCATGGGGTCTCAAAGAGTCAAAGATGATTAACAACCTTCACTTTCAATCTAATATTTAAGAGCTGTATATTTTAAGGATCTGTTTACTCTTGCCTATATATATATATATCTTCTGATATAAAGAATAGGAATCAACCATTTGGAATGAGGGCAAATGTATTATCACTTATCATTTTGTTCTTGTGTCTTTGCAGATAATTTCTTTATCGCTATTATAAGATTGCAGTTTCATGTTTCCCTCTCCAGTATATTTAGGATCCCCGAAAGGAGCAAGTGAGGGCTTCTTCCCTGGTGGCTCAGTGGAACGAATCCACCTGCAGTGCAGGAGATGCAGGCAGTGTAGCTTTGATCCCTGGATTGAGAAGATCCTGTGCAGGAGGGCATGGCACCCCACTCTAGTATTCTTGCCTGGAGAATCTCATGGCCAGAGGAGCCTGATGGATTATGGTCCATGGATTACAGAATCGGACACGACTGAAGTGACTGAGCATACACACACGCAAAGGGGCAGATGACATGCCTTAATGATTTTTGTAAATTCAGATGCTAACATTGGATCTAACATGTAATAGGTTTTCAATACATATTTGTTGAAGGAAGATAGAAGGAATCATGAACCAGTCAAGAGAGAGTTTGTACATAAGGATGTTAAAAGATGGAGGTGCAGTATATTAAGAAAAGTATTTCAGGTACAGAATTCATTTTTAATATCACATCTTTATTAAACACCTAAAAATGATAAACATTTTGGATACACAAAATGATGAACCTTTTTTTGTAGGCTATTCATTAGGAAAAGGAACATTTGAGAGATTTTCAGGAAAGTTCAGTATTTACTATCACAAAAGTTTGAAAACTGTACACCTTTTTAGTATTGTTGTTTTTCAATCTGTAAGTCATGTATATGACTCTTTGTGAATTCATGGACTGCAGCACCCCAGGCCTCCCCGTGCCTCACTATCTCTCGGAGTTTGCTCAAATTCACATTCATTGAATCGGTGATGCTATCTAATTATTTCATCCCCTGCTGCCCACTTCTCCTTTTGCCTTCTATCTTTCCCAGCATCAGGGTCTTTTCCATTGAGTTGGCTCTTTCCATCAGATGACCAAAGTATTGGAGCTTCAGCTTTAACATTAGTCGTTCCAATGAATATTTAGGGTTCCTTTAGGATTTGAGTGCTTTGACCTCCTTGCAGTACCAGAGAGTCTTCTCAGGCACCACAGTTTGAAAGCATCATTTCTTCGATGCTCAGTCTTCTTTATGGTCTGTTAAATGGCAACCCATTCCGGAATTCTTACCTGGAAAATTCCATGGATGGAGGAGTCTGGTTGGCTACAGTCCATGGAGTAGTAAAGAGTCAGACATGACTGAGCTACTTTTTCTTTCTTTAGTATAACAAGAGCATTTTATTTAATACTTGTGAGAATGCAATGAGAAGACAGGAAAGAAATGTATTCTGACAAGATTTAGCTAAAGGAGTGCTATATTGAGCAATCGAAGATGTCAGTCTTTGGAAGTATTCCCAGTCATAAGAACTAAGGCAAATAACATCTGTTTTGCATAGTATTCACCTTCTTTGTGAGTATGAATTGAAAGTAAATAAACCATGATTCTCCTAATTCTTTTTGAGAAGTAAGGATTATCTCTTTCAGAACTTTGACCGACTCCAAATGTTGTCACAGTGTTCAGTATGAATTAAGGGTTTGTGTATGGATGCTTTGAAAAATAATTTCTGTTTATAGGGTCTGTTTGCAATTAGCAGATGACACTAGAATGATTAGATGAAAATGCTAATTTTATGATGCTTGTGTCCTGCTGTTTAATGGTTGATTCTGACAATATTGTAATTAATTTTTTGCATCTATTTTGTTAGAGTTTCCAAAGCCAAGGGCATAATTTATACAATTAAATAAAACCTTGGTGTTTTAAATCAAAAAAGAAAAACACTCGAAATAATTTGGATCAGACCTTGTGAAAAAAGCAAGTTGCTTGTAAGATAACCACTTCACTCTGAATAGTTATCTCAGCTCTAAATTTCAATTAATGGTACCAATCAAAAGGCTCAGGCTTTGATAATTAGTTTGGACCTGTGTCAAATTCATTTAAATGAGAAATCAGCTTTCAAAGATAAAACATGCTTCAATTTAGAGGTCAGCTTTGAAATTTTTAAAAGTTTATCTTTTATTCTGAAAAGTTTCAAAGACTCAGAAAAGCTGAATGAAGAGTGAAATGAATACCTATGCATCATCACCAACTTTGACCAATTACTAAGCTCCTATCTGCTCTATTTTCCACTTTCTCTGTCCAAATGGATGCTGGAAACATCAAGACATTTCATTCCTAACTACTTCAACATGAACCATCCAAGACAAGGACATTTTCCTACCAGACCACAATATATTACACTTCAGAAAATTAGCATTAATTCAAAATCATGTTGCAACATGTAAAATTTCCTCGGTTGTAGCAAAAAATGTCTATTAAAGATCTGTTTTATCCCATTGAGGATTCAGTCAAGTTTGATGAATTATCATTGGTTATGTCCCTCCAAATTCTCACAATCTATAACGATCCTAAAGTTTCCTGCCATTCCTCATATCTGATTCATTGAAGAGTCCAGGCCTTTTGTTTTGTAGAACAACAAATTTTATATTAAATAGTGTGTTTATGACTTGATTTAGGTCAAATATTTTTGATAAAACCACTGCATGAGTGATGCCGGGTACTTCTTACTATATCTTTGGTATAGTAAACCTTCACAAACCTCCACTGAAAGTCTGAGGTCTTTACCAGTCTCTGGAACTTCACCTTCTGTCTTCCCAGAACTATAAATCTGCTGAAAACTTCTTCTCGGCCCTCTCTTTAGCATTCCAGCTGCTGCTTTCTGGTATTTTGTGTTTGTCTATTTTTCAAAACATGTCCTTCCCATGAGCAGCTTTTTCATCCAAACTTTTCTAAATAAAATTTCACACAAATTTTTGGCTTTACTTTTCAGTAGTTTTCTCCCCTTCATTTCCATCTCTTTGGAAATTCTTGATTTCATATCTCTGCTTCCTTAGCTCAGTGAGATCAGAGCTTTGTGTTCATATTTTGTTGTCCTTCAATTGGCAAATGACCTCAAGTTTGAAACAAAGCTGAACATAGAACTTGTATCCATGTGTTTCCTTTCTCTTGAGGATCACAGACCCCAGAATTCTCTGTTGGCTCTTCTACAAAGCATTCAAATAGGTGTTCCATGTATTTTGCATTGTTTTTAGAGTTGTTTTGGAAGGTGGCTTACTTTTACACAATTTATTCTCTAATAACCAGATTTAAAGTCTACTCACTTTTCTTTTAATAATAGTCTAGTTATGCAGACTCAGCTTTTGTTCCTTGTAACTTAAAATGTCATCCAATAAAAATGAAAATGAAAGGGAAATGACCATTAATTTCTTTATTGAACTTGGGAAAACAGAGGAATCTGTGGTTTAAAACGTGTTCTAAGGGGCTTCCCTGGTAGTCTGGTGGTTAAGACTCTGCCTTACAATGCAGGGGTGCCGGTTCCATGCCTGGTTGGGAAACTAAGATCCCATATGCTGCAGGGTGACCAAAAAAAAAATAAGTGTTCTGATTATTTTTCATTTTTCTTTTCCTCCAAACCTGCCATTTTGTGTCATATTCTATCTCTTAGAGACTATATTCTGTGGACTGTATCATCTGGGCTTCTGTTTTAACTTCTAGTTGGGACCAGGCACTGGGGTCTCTGACAGTAGAAAGTGAGTTATTAGGATAGACAGAGTGAGGATTATTATTATTATTTTTTTAACTATGCTTGTGCTAGGATTCATGGTGATTCTAGCAATGCCTGTGTTTCTCTGCCTATGCTTACAGTTCCTAGAGGCCTTAGCCCCTTTCACAGCATCAGTCCACAGTTACTCTTGCCTGAAATCATTCTCTTCCTTTGTTTCTTCAGACCTCAAACTAGATTTCCCACTATTGCTTCTCCTGGGGGTTTTACCATTCACAGTTTCCTTAGGCATGCCCTCACAGCTGAAAATAGCTGATTGATTAAATACTCTTTAGTTGAAGACTGAATTAAGCTCTCAGTTTCTGAGAAACTTTCACTGACACAGTATATTAGTAGTTATTGAGAAATACTCCCAGGGTGGGTGCAGAAGATCAAGTATATAATAGAAGATTTAAAAGAGAATAGACTGAGAAATTTGATGTTTATTTCATAGGTCTTTATAAGTCAGGTTATGTTAACACATACCTAAGTAAAAATGACAGAAATCCATTAAAAATTACACATGTTGAGTTATCATTCCCAGAACATGTCCCCGAAAGCAGAATGCAACTATGTCATTACTTTTAATGCATCTGCTTAGAATGTGGAACGTGCCACTCTCACTTAAATTTCATTGACCAAAGCAAGTCACATGGGCAAGCCTGATTATTATGTGTAAAGATAAATAACTCTTCATCAAATGTTGTGAATATTTAGTACACTAAACACAAGGTATTGCAGAGGAAGAAAATGAGAAAAAGTAGTTTTTAAACAGACACCTTAGAATCTTCCAGAAGTGAAGGAAATTATGGGCCCCTAAATCAAATGTATAATCTGTGTACTAAGCCAGTTAATGTAAAGCCATGCTCAACAAATCAGAGTGAAATCGTAAAATACTAAAGGTGAAATGAAAATTTTAAATATGTTGAAGAGAAATGACATTTTCTGTGGAAGTATGACAAGTAGATTAAAAGAGTAGGTGTCATTAACAACTATACCAGAATACTTTACCAAAATATTGTCTATGTTCCTTAGAACTTAGTATTTTACAATAGCTAAACTATCATCCATGAGACAGAAAAATAAAGGCATTTATGAATCAGAGGCAAACTTTCTGCTCTTAAGACTGTCACAGAAAGAATTAGTAAAGGCATTAACTGAGCATGAAAAAATGAATCCAAGTCGAAAGAGAGGGTAAACAGAAAAGTATTAATGCAAAACTTTGATATGGTAATATTTATATCAGATAAAAAGATAAAATACAATTTAGTAATCAAATGAATGTACAAATAAGATATAGTACTGTTGAATTTACTTACACCTAATAACTTGGCTTTAACATTTATAAAACAAAGCTGAAAAAAATTAGAGAATATAAGTGAACCAGTGAAGTTCAAACCCATGTTGTTCAAGGGTCAACTGTAGGGATTTTTTTTTTAGTACTGTATTTGTCATTCATTCATTTTACACTGTATGTTAGGTTTTAGGGATTAATATATTTCTGTTGTCTAACATACATTTATTTTTAATGAAAAATACATTTATATTTACATAAAAATTTTAAGGCAAATTTTAAAGCAAAACATATTACAGAGACCTAATTTTCTGAAATAATGCAGTTAAGTGAGACGTGCATGGATAACAAATGTATATAAAAAAAAATCCCTATAGTTGATCCTTGAACAACATGGGTTTGAATTGTACTGGTTCACTCTCATGCAGATATTTTTTTCAGTAAATATGACATACTGTAATCCTTCATGATTAATGGTTAGTTGAATCCACAGAAGCAGAACCACAGGCCAATTATAAGGTTATATGCAGGTATTCAACTGTGTGGGGGGGTTGGTATCCCTACCCCAATGCTGTTCAAGGGTCAACTGCATATGGTGTAAAATTTAAAATGCCTTGAAAAGAAATACTGTGCCTTGGACAGAAAAAAATACCATGCTTTGGACAGAAAAAGAAATCAGTTGACACTGCAAAATAAAACTGAATGGATGGATATATCAAAGACATGGTAGAATTCTGGAACATTTTCTAATGTGATTTCAGTTGTATTTTAAATCAAGAAAAACTGAAATTTCATGACTTAAGAACCTAAGGCAGGACACTTAAAAGGATGAGAATATAGCCTAAAGAAAATAGGAGTGTGAACATGATAAAGACAGTAGAAATTAATAAAATATAAAATAATGAAATATATGACATACATATGAGGATGACCAAAACAAAGCCAAAGCTGATTCTTTAGAAAGGATGATATAATAGAAACAATTTTAGCAAGATTTTTCAGAAAAATAAAATAATAACAAAAGACAAATTATTAACATATAGAATAAAAAAAGGAGAAACAGCTAGAGATATAATAAAGATTTTATATATATATCATGAAAATGTTAAAGTCAATAAATTTAAAAAATTCTATGCAATGAAGCTTATCATATACTAAAATTAATAACCAAAATTATTTCAAGAAAAGAGATTTAAAATCCCCTAAGCATTAAAAATTTTAATTATTAATCAAGAATTCTCAAAGACACAAGAACCAGACAACTTTATAGGTAAAAGGTAAAATATACTAAAGCTTCAAGGAACTGATAATGTCTTCTCTATGAATGTGTGTGTGTGCTCAGCTGTGTCCAACTCTGTGAAACCAAGGACTGTAGCTTGCCAGGCTCTTTTGTCTGTGGAATTTTCCAGGCAAGAATACTGGAGTGGGTTACCATTTCCTCCTCCAGGAGGTGTTCCAGAACTGTCTCCTGCGTTGGCAGGCAGATTGTTTACCACTGAGCCACCTGGGAAGCCTCATTAAAATATATATATTGAAAAGTGAGAATGCAAAATTCAAACAAATGAACCTAGTCACAGATTTTACACCTTCACAAAAATTAACTCAAACTATATTGTAGACCTAAATGTAAAATGCAAAACCAATAAATTTCTGGAAGATTACATAGGAAAAAATTTTAATAACCTGTGATTTGGTGATAATTTTTTAGATACGGCACCAGAAGCACTGGCCACAGAAGAAAACTTTGACAAGTTAAAAAAAAAAAAAACAAAAAAAACTGCTCCCCGAAGGACACTGCTTAAAGAATGAAAAAAAGGAGACACAGATTAGGAGAAAATATTTGCAAAACACTTAGCTATTAGTATTGGTATTCAAAATATACAAAGTACTGTTAAAACACCACAATAACAAAATAAACAACTTAATTAAAAAATGGTCAAGAATCTAAAAAGACTCCTCTTTAAGATATACAGTGGCTCAATCGATAAAGAATGCCTGCAATGTGGAGGATCTGGGTTGAATAGCTGGGTTGAGAAGATCCCTTGGAGGATGGCATAACAATCCACTCCAGTCTTCTTGTCTGAAGAATCCAATGAACAGAGGAGCCTGGTGGGCTGCAGTCCATGGGTTCACAAAGAGTCAGACACAACTGAGCGATTAAGCACACAAAGATACACAGATGGCTTATAAGCACATGAAAAGATATCTCAAGTTATATGTCATTAAAGAATTGCAGGTTAAAACATCAAGATACCACAATACGACACATTTATAAGAATAGCTAAAATTCAAAAAACAAACTGACAAAAAACAAAACAGAAAACACCAAACCTGAGAAATACTCAATGCTGGCAAGAATGTAAAAACATAGGAATTCTCTTCCATTGCCAGCAGGAAAGTAAAATGGTCCAGCCACAATGGAAGGTAGTTTGACTGTTTCTGGGCTTCCCTGATAGGTCAGACAGTAAAGAATCTGCCTGCAATGAGAGAGATCTGGGTTCAATCCCTGGGTTGGGAAGATCTGGAGAAGGGAACAGCAACCCACTTCAGTATTCTGGCCTGGAGAATTCTGTGGACTATATAGTCCATGGGGTTACAAAGAGTTGGACACAGTCGAGCAACTTCACTTGCTCAGTGAGTTAAATTAAATGTAGCCATACTATATGATCCAACAGTCAGTCTGTTAGGTATCATTTGGTTGAATTGAAAACTATGTTGACGCAAAAACCTACACAACAATCTCCAAATAGTTTGATCCATAATTGCAACAAAATTATCCTTCACTAGATGACTAAATAAACACACTGTGTTATATTTATACAATAGATGTTATTCAATGATTTAAAAAATTAACTATCAGTTCAGTTCAGTTGAGCTCAGTTGCTCAGTCGTGTCCGACTCTTTGCGACCCCATGAATCGCAGCACACCAGGCCTCCCTGTCCATCACCAACTCCCAGAGTTCACTCAGACTCACGTCCATCGAGTCAGTGATGCCATCCAGCCATCTCATCCTCTGTCGTCCCCTTCTCTTCCTGCCCCCAATCCCTCCCAGCATCAGAGTCTTTTCCAATGAGTCAACACTTCGCATGAGGTGGCCTAAGTACTGGAGTTCCAGCTTTAGCATCATTCCTTCCGAAGAAATCCCAGGGCTGATCTCCTTCAGAAAGGACTGGTTGGATAAAGCCACACAAAAATAAATGAACCTTAAAGGCATATTGCTAAGTGATAGAGGCCAGTCTATAAAGGCTACTGTGAAATTCCTCCTGTATGATATTACGAAAAAGAGAAACTCTAGGGACAGTGTTAAAAAGAAAGAAAGAAAGAAAGAAAAAAAAGCACTGGTTTCCAGGGGGCTCAGGGATATAGGCATGGATGGAATAGGTGAGGAACTGGGGGGAGAGGGTGTGAGCAGGAGTGAGGAGTGGGGGTTTATAACAGTGAAACTATTCTGTATGACACTATAATGGTGGATACATGATATTATTCATTTGTCAAATCCACAGAACATTATAGCACAAGGGTGAACCTTAATGAACATGATGGAATTTAGTGACCAGTAATATATTAATATTGGGCTCATTAAACATAAAAATATACCTAATATATTAATGTAAAACATTAATAAATAGGTGAAACTGTATGCAGGGAGGGCAATATGTGGGAATTCTCTGTACTATACTGTCTAGTAAATTTTCTATAAACTCAAAACTACTCTAACAAATAAATCTGCTAAGTGAAAAAACATCTGATGTGCCTTTGTATGAAAAGCATAGAACAGGACAGAGAAAGGTGGAGTGTGATAGTGGAAGGGCAAATGAAATATATCTAGCGTTTGAGAAACGATTTGACATCTAGATATCAAGACATACTACAAAGCTGTATCAAATCAGATAGGCTGATGTTGGTCTAGGAGAATATTTGCTAGAACAATTTAATTGGTGAAACCTCAGAAACAGACTTATGGACAAATGGAACTTTGATCCCATGAAATAAGAAGTGCTGCCGATCAGTGCATGGACTCTTCCATGGTGCAGGGAATGTTTTCCTATGTTGAAAAGAATGTTAAAATCCTACTTTATGGCAAACATACAAAAAAACCAAATTACTGATTGGTAAAGGAACGAAATGATAAAAACAAAGTTGTAAAAAATTTAGAAGAAAAATGACTTTCTGGTAGTTAAGGATTTCTTAAATAAGACCCAAAGTCATAAAAGCTAAAATAAACTTTGTGATAATTTGACTATATTAACAAATGTTTCTAGAAAAGATATCTAGTCCACCTTCAAAAATTAATAGAAAAACTGCGGACTTAGAGAAAATAATCACAACAATTATCTTTGATTAAGGCTGGGTGGCATCACCAACTCGATGGACATGAGCTTGAGTGAACTCCGGGAGATGGAGATGGACAGGCCTGGCGTGCTGCGATTCATGGGGTCGCAAAGAGTCGGATACGACTGAGCAACTGAACTGAACTGAAGGACTAGTAATCATTGCTTCTAAATTACTCAGAAAAAAATTAGCAACAGAATAGAAGAATGAGCAAAATATGTAGTAGAAGATCCTGGTGAACCATATAAATTAGTCATATAAATAAATGTTCAATTGTATAATATACGTTTTTGGGAAAGTGTAAAATTAAGCAATAATGGGATACTATTTTATACTTATTAGGATGGAAAAAAGAGAATATTTTCTAACATAAAGCTTTTGGTTTGTTGTGGAGAAACAAACATTCCTAAACCATGATAAGTGGAGTATAATCAGCGTAACTTGGTAAGTAATTTGATAATATTTCGTAAATTTGAAAAATATACATTTTTTACTTGGAAATTTTACTCTCATATAAAAAAATCAGTATCTATTTTGTCAACATTACATTGTTGTTAATATGTGTGGCTTTGTATGACCAATGTAGGACTCTAAAAATTCTTTTGGTTGTAAAATTTACATTATATTTTGACTTTATATCAAGACACCTTTACCAGACAGAGAAAGCACTGGTCACTGGAATAAAATAGAGATCTCAAAAATTTCCTAATATCTACTCAGAAATCTATTCAATAGCATTATTATAATTTAAATATAGTTGAAAATAGTAATTGTCTATTTTAATTTGTTGATGAAGATCAAACTCACTGAGCTCTTATTTTACATGGTTTGCTTTTCTTCACCAAAAAAGAAAACAGTTTTGAAAGGCAAGTGATATTTGATTCTTCTGCTTGAGAATTCTGGATTATAAATAAAAATCCCACTGGCATTCCCATCCCTCACCACCTCACTCCTTTCCATATTCTTTTGTATGGGCTCTGACACTATAATGGTGTTTCCTAAACTTTTATTCTTAATCTTGAACAAAAATCTTGGTGTGCCTGTCAGAATTTTAAGGGAAAGAATAAAGAAATTATGCATTATGGTGTCAGTAAATGAGAGACAAATGAATAATTTGAAATGGTAGATTTGAAAGAGAATTTGCTATTCTTAAGAAAATTTACTAAGGCATGTAAGAGAAAAAGATCTCAATTCAATATATTTTTCTAACAGCTGAACCATAAATATAATTTATTGATTGTTACATTTATCTAGTGATATATGATGCTTTTTATTCACCTTCAGGCATTGTGGACATTACCAGAAGCAGATTATTTGATTGTTATAGTGTTTAGCAAAATATACTTATTTTGTCAATATAAAACGTCATGAGAGTACTAAATACATTATTCAGGCAATACAAAAAATAAGAAATTCATTTTGACAGTGTCATGAACCTTATGAGTTTTAGGAAAACATTTATAAAAAGTCAATCCAAAATTAATATCTAAATGTAAAATAATGATATTGTATTTCATTGTGAATTTACTATATGTCAAGCACTCATAAGTAGTTCACCTGCAGTATTTATTTAACTCTCAAGCAACTCTATGAATCATTAAATACTACTATTATTCCAATTATATGAATGCTGTACTGAATTTTAGATAATATAAGATCACATAGTAAAACTAGTGAGTGGCCTGACTATTATAGCCATTATTCTTCCCTGTCTATCTGACATGTACTGATTTTCTGCCAGTTTGAGCTATTCATTACTGACAGATATTTTGAAGAGTCCAACTATAATAGTGTATATTTATCATTTAAGTTACATTGGTGTTTGCTTCACACCTTTTTGATGCCCTGTTGTTGCTGCTGCTGCTATGTCACTTCAGTCGTGTCTGACTCTGTGCGATCCCACAGATGGCAGCCCACTAAGATCCTCTGTCCCTGGGATTCTCCAGGCAAGAACACTGGAGTGGGTTGCCATTTCTTTCTCCAATGCATGAAGGTGAAAAGTGAAAGTGAAGTCACTCAGTTGTGCCCGACTCTTAGCGACCCCATGGACTGCAGCCTACCAGGCTCCTCCACCCATGAGATTTTCCAGGCAAGAGTACTGGAGTGGGGTGACATTGCCTTCTCCGTGCCCTGTTGTTAGGTACATATATGCTGCTGCTAAGTCACGTCAGTCGTGTCCGACTCTGTGTGACCCTGTAGATGGCAGCCCACCAGGCTCCCCCGTCCCTGGGATTCTCCAGGCAAAAACAGTGGAGTGGGTTGCCATTTCCTTCTCCAATGCATGAAAGCGAAAAGTGAAAGTCAAGTCGCTCAGTCGTGCCCGACTCTTCGCGACCCCATGGACTGCAGCCCACCAGGCTCCTCCGTACATGGGATTTTCCAGGCAAGAGTACTGGAGTGGGGTGCCATTGCCTTCTCCAAGGTACATATATATTTAAGATTAATATGTCTTCTTTTAGAATTGACCCCTTTGTCATTATATAATGTTCCTTTTTTTTCCTGAAGTCTGCTTGGTCTGAAATTAATGTGGTTGCACCAGCTTTATTTTGAGTAGTGATAGCACTGTATACACTCTGTTTCCCTTTACTTTCAATTTGAGTCTTTTAGTTTAAGTGAATTTCTTGTAAACAACGTATAATTTGGCTCTTAAATCTCTTCTGACATCCTCTGCCTTTTAATTGGTGTACTAAACCATTCAAATTTGAAGTGATCATCTGTATGGTTAGACTAACATCCACCATTTTTGCAGCTGTTTTCTGAATGCTGCATTAGTTCTTTGTTTCTTTTGCACCTCTTCATAACCTGTCTTTTCTGGTTTTAATTTGGTGATTTATATGACCTGACTTTATCTCCTCCATAGCGTATCCGTTTACTTAAAAATATCTAATGGTTGCCTTAGAATGTACAAGAAATATTTTAAGCTAGTCTAGTCCACCTTCAAATAACACTGTGCTGCCATCCATGGGACCAGGTACACTATTCTCAATTTTGCCATTCTATTTCTTGTGATATTGCTGTCATATACTTTATTTTTTCATATGCTATAATCACACACTACATTGTTTTTATTATAAAATAGTTATCATTTAAGAACAAGAAAAGCAAAACATTTTATTTTTATTTATTCCTTCTCTGACATTGTTCCATTTTTTATGAGAATCATATTAATTCTTTATTTCTTAAATGCTTTTTTTTTAACCATTTGAAATGCACATCCACAGGCAATGAATATATCAGTTTTTGTTTGTCTAAGAAAGTCTTTATCTTTTTTTTTTGAAAGGTAATTTTACTGGATATATAATTCTAGGTTGTGGCTTTTTACTTTTTCTTTTTCAATATTTAAAATATTTTATGTTACTCTCTTCTTCACTGGTTTCAGCTAGAAATCCCTTAAGTTCTTATTCTTGTACCTCTAGAGGTAGGATGATTCCTCCTTCCTCACTGCTGATTTCTTTCAATATTTTCTTCTTTTTCTTTGGTTTTCTTCAGTTTGAATCTGATATGACATGATATGGCTATATTTTTGTGTGTTTATTCTGTTTGGTATTCTGTAAGTTTCATGGATTTGTGATTTGATGTTAGACATTAATTTTAGAAAATTTTCAACATTGCAAAAGTCTTTCTTCTGCTATAACTTTTGATATTCCCCCGTACTTCTTTGATGTTCTCTTCTGTTGTGTTCCCTATATATTTTGTTCTTTTCCCTTTTTTGCATTCTGTAATTTTCAGAATAAATCTCAGTGTTTCCATGGGTCTGTGCATCTGGGCTGTTTAACTGGGTAATGACACCACCCTTATGGTGGAAAACAAAGAGGAACTGAAGAGCCTCTTGATGAAAGTGAAAGAGGAGAGTGAAAAAGCTGGCTTAAAACTCAACTTCAAAAAACTTAGATCATGCTGCCAGTCCCATCACTTCAAGGCAAATAGATGGGGAAACAATGGAAACAGTGACAAACTTTATTTTCTTGGGCTTCAAAATTACTGCAGATGATGACTTCAGCCATGAAATTAAAAAATGCTTGCTCCTTGAAAGAAAAGCTATGACCAACCTAGACAGCATATTAAAAAACAGAGACATTACTTTGCCGACAAAGGTCCATCTAGTCAAATCTATAATTTTTCACGTTGTCATGTATGGATGTGAGAGTTGGACCATAAAGAAAGCTGAGCACTGAAGAGTTAATGCATTTGAACTGTGCTGCTGGAGAAGATTCTTGAGCGTCCCTTGGACTGCAAGGAGATACAACCAGTCAATCCTAAAGGAAATCAGTCCTAAATATTCATTGGAAGGACTGATGCTGAAGCTGAAGCTCCAATACTTTGGTCACCTGACATGAAGAACTGACTCACTGGGAAAGACTCTGATGCTGGGAAAGATTGAGGGCAAGAAGAGAAGGAACTGGAAGAGGATGAAATAGTTAGATAGCATCACGGACTCGATCACCATGAGTCTGAGCAAACTCTAGGAGTGAAGGACAGGGAATCCTGGAGTGCTGTAATCCACAGGGTTGCAGGTCAGGCACAACTTAGCAGCTGAACAATTATTTTAGGAAATTAGCTTTTTACAGTGTTACAAAAATCTCCATGAGAAATAAGTGATAAGATTTTATTTTAAAGACATAACAAGAACAATATCCATAATTTATTTTGATATTCTTTTGTTAAAAATTTCTGTTTGCCTTAATATGACAGTCCTGTTAAACAACACTGCTACTAGCACCAAGACAGGGAGGTTTTTCTGTTTTTTTTTTCCCCATGGACTTGAACCAGGGACTGTTCCAAACACTCTGCATATGGTTCGTCTCATCATTAGATATCTAATATTTCCCACCGACACTGCTTGATTCATTCTTTATTATGTTATCCTGTTTATTTTTCTATGTGGTCTTCAGTTCAGTTCAGTCACTCAGTTGTGTCCGACTCTTTGCGACCCCATGAATCGCAGCACGCCGGGCCTCCCTGTCCATCACTAACTCCCAGAGTTCACTCAGACTCACATCCGTCGAGTCAGTGATGCCATCCAGCCATCTCATCCTCTGTCATTCTGTAAAGGATTTTTTTTTAACTTGTTTAATGACAAACTTTTTTAGCAAGAATTGTTTTAGTGAAATCCTGTTTGCCATTTTGAGTAGAACTAAGGCTTCATGTTGGAGGGTAATTTAAGCTCAGTCTGTCAGTCATGTGTGTTTCTTTGCAGTCCCATGGACTATAGCCCACCAGGCCCCTCTGTCTATGGAATTTTCCAGGCAAGAATACTGGAGTGAATTGCCACTTCCTATGCCAGGGGATCTTCCCAACTCAGGAATGGAACCCACATCTCTTATGTCTCCTGCATCGGCAGGTGGATTCTTTACACCTGGGAAGCCCAAAGCAGGCTTATTCCTCCATGTAAGTCATTCTAGTATTTAAATTATAGATAACCAATCTTCTAAAGTCTTATATTTGTGTGGAGCTAAATTAATTTTAGTTACATAAATAGAAATAAACTTTTACTGAGAACTGAATTAGATGTACTATGATTATTGCACAGTTGCAGAGCTGGACTGTAAAGAAGGCTGAGTGCCAAAGAATTGATGCTTTTGAACTGTGGTGTTGGAGAAGACTCTTGAGAGTCCCTTGGACTGCAAGGAGATCCAACCAGTCCATTCTGAAGGAGATCAAACCTGGGATTTCTTTGGAAGGAATGATGCTAAAGCTGAAACTCCAGTACTTTGGCCACCTCATGCGAAGAGTTGACTCATTGGAAAAGACTCTGATGCTGGGAGGGATTGGGGGCAGGAGAAAAAGGGGATGACTGAGGGATGAGATGGCTGAATGGCGTCACTGACTCCATGGGTGTGGGTCTGAGTGAACTCTGGGAGTTGGTGATGGACAGGGAGGCCTGGTGTGCTGCGATTCAAGGGGTCGCAAAGAGTCAGACATGACTGAGTGACTGAACTGAACTGAACTGCACTCATCTGACATGCTAGCAAAGTAATGCTCAAAATTCTCCAAGCTAAGCTTCAACACTATGTAAACTGAGAAATTCCAGATGTTCAAGCTAGATTTAGAAAAGGCAGAGGAACCAGAGATCAAATTGTCAATATCTGCTGGATTGTCAAAAAATCAAGAGAACTCCAAAAAAACATCTGCTTCTGTTTCATTGACTATGCCAAAGCCTTTGACTGTGTGGATCACAACAAACTGTGGAAAATTCTTAAAGAGATGGGAAACCAGACCACCTTACTTGCCTCCTGAGAAACTTGTATGCGGGTCAAGAAGCAACAGTTAGAACAGTTAGAACAAGACATGAAACAACAGACTGGTTTCAAATTAGGAAGGAGTTTGTCATGGCTGTATATTTTAACCCTGTTTATTTAACTTATATGTAGAGTTCTCATGCAAAATGCCAAGCTGGATGAACACAAGCTGGAATCAAGATTGCCGGGAGAAATATCAATAACCTCAGATATGCAGATGACACCACCCTTATGGCAGAAAGTGAAGAGGACCTAAAGAGCCTCTTGATGAAGGTGAAAAAGGACAGTGAAAAAGCTAGCTTAAAATTCAGCGTTCAAAAAACCAAGATCACGTCATCCGGTGCCATCACTTTATGGCAAATAGATGGGGAAACAATGGAAACAGTGACAGACTTTTTTTCCTTGGGCTCCAAAATCACTGCAGATGGTGACTGTAGCCATGAAATTAAAAGATGCTTGCACCTTGGAAGAAAAGCTTCTAAAATCAATAGACAGCATATTAAAATGTAGAGACATTACTTTGCCGACAAAGGTCCATAAAGTCAAAGCTCTGGTTTTTCCAACTGTCATGTATGGATGTGAGAGTTGGACCATAAAGAAAGCTGAGCGCCGAAGAATTGATGCTTTTGAACTGTGGTGTTGGGGAAGACTCTTGAGTGTCCGTTGGACTGCAAGGAGATACAACCAGTCAATCCTAAAGGAGATCAGTCCTGAACATTCATTGGAAGGACTGATGCTGAAGCTGAAACTCCAATATTTTGGTCACCTGTTGTGAAGACCCAACTCATTGGAAAAGACCCTGATGCTAGGAAAGATTGAGGGCAGGGGGAGAAGGGGACAACAGAGGATGAGATGGTTGGATGGTTTCACCAAGTCAATTGGCATGAGTTTGAGCAAACTCCAGGAGATGATGAAGGACAGGGAAGCCTGGCGGGCCACATTCCATAGGGTCACAAATAGTCGGACAAGACTGAGTGACTGAACAGTGACAACATGGATATTGCTCTATCCATCACAGCAATTACATTTACTGTTTTATTTTCAGTAAAATCTCATGAAACAGACTAAAGTTTCCTCTTAAGCAGAAGTAGAAGTGAGAGGTTATAAAAACTAAATTATATATTCTCAGTTCTCACAGGTGTCTCAGATTTTCATAAGGGATTACCTTGCTATCATCAAAATAAACTCAATAAAATGATTTATAATAAATGTGTAAGAGGAAATTTTGATACATGTTATTTCAGTTTAAGAAATATATTACTATCAGTTAAGTTCTACATTACATTTTTATATAAAAATTATAAATCTTGTCTCCCAATATTTTGTAATAAAATGTAATATAAACTAGTGATTCTATGAATCAAATTTTTCTTCCTATAAAATACACCAGCTAGAATATTTACTTGGAAACTGACAGTACATTTATTAGATTTCTGGAAATTTCAACTAAACATTTCATGAAATTCTTCTAATTCCCACTTGTAAGGAATATGAGCAATATTGACTGAGTGTAATGTTTCACTATATTTACTGTTACAAAGAATGTTGAGAATTGATGGCTCCTTTATGAAACCCAGCTCACTCAGGACTTAAATAAGCTTTTAATATAAATTTTCAAGAACTCTGCTTAAAAGGTAGTGTTTCTTAAGAAAACCAAAACATAAAACTAAATTAAATTTCATGTATAAATGTCAAATTATTATTAGAAGCCCTGCACATTAACTACTTCCAAACCTTTAATAATTGCTTTTTCTTTGACTTTTTAAAAGTAAAAATATATTTTAAAGTTATATTTCCAATTTATTGTTTTGTATGTTATACATTGCAATTATAGAACTGGCAAATAAATATAGTTATATTTGTCTCTTTAATTTTTTATACCTTGAAATATTGTTGTTTTTGTTTTAGTCTCTAAGTCATGTCTGACTCTTTGCAATGCCAAAGACTGTAGCCTGCCAGGCTCCTCTGTCCATGAGATTTCCCAGGCAAGAATACCTGAGTGGGCTGCCATTTCCTTCTCCAGGGGCTCCTCCCAACCCAGGGATTAAACCTGTATCTCCTGCATTGCCAGACAGATTCTCTACCACTAACTCACCTGGGAAGCCCACCTTGAAATACTGCTTTTACATAATTACAGTGATGATTATTCCATAACACTGATAAAAAGTGGTTCTGGAGTACTTCCTGGTTTTGTGTGTGTGTGTGTGTGTGTGTGTGTGTGAGACTAATGAGAATGCTACAGTCTTTCCCGTTATGTGTAATACTAGCTTTTGTATTGTATGTAGCTACATAATGTATACAAGAATATAAGCATAATCGTTAGAATCTAATTTTAATTGCTACAACATTCAGACCTTAAATATTTATGGATTAAGCAAAAAAAAAAAAAGTTCATTCCTTGATTGACTATGGTCTGAAAGTTGTGATGGAATTGACAAGTGTCTTGTTGCACTGTCTTTCCTGCAAACCTGCCCTAACTTCTCTTGTACAAGATGTTTCACAGTCACAATCCCATCTCAGAAATGTAAGGGGAAGAAAGGTTGCTTTGGATTTATTGCTAGCACATCACAAAGACATAATCAAAACTCAGATTTTTCTGACTTTAGAAACCTGCAATGGTTTCCAGATTCCCACACTGAACTAAACTGCTAAGCAATTAGTTCCATTCAGAAAGAAAAGAGGAAGGAAGATAACATTACAGGCAGGGTTTGCCATGTAAGCAGTGATTCTTAAAATCAAATTTTCCAGATCCTGATGAGTTCTTACAAATACAGCTCACAGTATCCTGTACTATTCTGGTTCCAAGGTAGCAAAAAAAGTAATGTGGGAACTTTTGAAGTAGAGAAAAAAATTTTTTAATTAAGCAACTTCATTAAAAAAGCATACTGCCCTGAAGCAGTGCTGAATGATAGGACTTGATGCTAGTTTGTGAATCTATCTACTCCCATATTCTAGGTCAGAGACATCTTTCAGCACCTGCTGCATATTTTGACTTGCCCTTTTATAAAAAATAAGAAAATGCAAAGCAAAATCATTGAAAGGCTTTCATATCTTGCTCAAGTAAGCCTAAACATCTTTTAAGGGGAAGTGTAATGTAGATATAATGTAGAATTTCTGAAATACCTTAGCATGGTTTGAGGATCAGGAGAGGTTTGGAACTGTGGCATGCTTCTGATTTACAACTTAGTAACTTCAGTTTCTAGAATAAAGTGGAATTCTTATTTAAGGGTTCTCATTTATTTCTCTGAAAACTAGTAATAATTTAAATTCATGACTTCTGTATTATTCATGCAGCCCAATCTAGTATGAACAATGTTTCTCAGGTTCAATGTTTATAAAGGGTATGTCTGGGGGGTATACTGAACTTTATAACAAGCAGATGCTAAAAGTAACTCCTCCTGCGCTGCCCTTATGAATCTGAGCCTGAAATATATTGCATGGTTTTGGCAACCTGATTATAGGAGGCAATGAGAATGTTTTCCTTGAAAAAAAAAAAAAAAAACTTTAGGAAGATACATATTTTAAGAGCAAATATAAGAAAAAAAATGTTGACAAAAGGATATTTCTCTTTAGAGCAGGAGTCATATTTTAGAGTTTGATACATGTTGCAGAGGCTGTTGGGTTAAATAGTTTTATTATTTATTTATTGAGGTGGTTTCCTCAATATGGGTACTGATAAATTTGTTAATCAAAGATAAATAATGTATTAGAAACTATTACTAAGTGAAGATCCAATAAAATTTTAAAGCTTTTATATGTCATGTAATTCAATAGGAAAATATGTTATGTGAATGCAATTTAAATGCTAACAATTATATTAGATACAGTACTAAAATAGTTGTATAAAGAACATTGGACATGACTGGAGGTATTAAATATCTGTTGAATAAAATAAGGAACTCCTTTATAAAATTATGTTTTCAGAATACTTGATGATAATTAGTGATTTTTTTTTTTACTTATAAGAATCTGGTGTTTATATGAGCTTTCCAGATGGATAAAATATCACTGTATTAATGACTATCTTGTTAAAATTATATAATTTTCACTTTTGCCATGTTGTATCCATCATGTGTTTTTTTTTAAAGAAGTTAATGGGGGTCTTTGAAGGAACATGATCCTATAATTATTATGGATAGTTAAGATTTTATTTGGAATGTACTAGTAATTATTTCAAGAGAAAATATTAGTTACTAAACTATATAAGAGTTTTAAAACTATTTTCAATAGTACTTTGAAAACTCTCTTTCAGTTCAGTTCAGTTCAGTTCAGTTGCTCAGTCGTTTCTGACTCTTTGTGACCCCATGATTTGCAGCACGCCAGGCCTCCCTGTCCATCACCAACTCCTGGAGTTCACTCAGACTCACGTCCATCAAGTCCGTGATGCCATCCAGACATTTTATCCTCTGTCTTCCCCTTCTCCTCCTGCCCCCAATCCCTCCCAGCATCAGAGTCTTTTCCAATGAGTCAACTCTTCGCATGAGGTGGCCAAAGTACTGGAGTTTCAGCTTTAGCATCATTCCTTCCAAAGAAATCCCAGGGCCGATCTCCTTCAGAATGGACTGGTTGGATCTCCTTGCAGTCCAAGGGACTCTCAAGCGTCTTCTCCAACACCACAGTTCAAAAGCATCAATTCTTTGGTGCTCAGCCTTCTTCACAGTCCAACTCTCACATCCATACATGACCACAGGAAAAACCATAGCCTTGACTAGACGCACCTTAATTGGCAAAGTAATGCCTCTGCTTTTGAATATGCTATCTAGGTTGGTCATAACTTTCAATTCAAGAATATCTGCTGGTTTAAGCTTATGTTCTGATGACTGTGAAAGTAAAAGAGTAAGTATAACATTTATTGTATTTTTCCAATGACTTTGATTATTGGTAAAAAAAAAGAAAAAAGAAAAAGGTAGGTAGACATTGTTGGCCAGAAACCTGTTCTCAAATTCTAATTCTTTTAATTTTTTTTCTTTTATTCTAAAATGAAGGAGTTTGGTTAAGTTATTTGATGTTTTTTTGAACCCACCCACATCATCAGCTTCACATTGGAAATAATAATGAATAAATTAGTAAACAATTTTTCATGTGGAATAAATGAAATAATCTGTGTAAGGTCTTGATTCATAATGGGAATTTAGGAATTCAGAAAATGATATTTAACATATACCTATATTTAATTTTTTTCCACTTTAAAAATTATGTTATGAAAGAATGAAACTAGAACACTTTCTAACATCATACTAAAAAATAACTCAAAATGGATTAAAGATATAAACGTAAGACTAGAAACTATAAAACTCCTAGAGGAGAACATAGGCAAAACACTCTCTGGCATAAATCACAGCAGGATCCTCTATGACCCACCTCCCAGAATACTGGGAATAAAAGTAAAAATAAACAATTGAGACCTAATTAAAATTAAAAGCTTCTGCACAACAAAGGAAACTATAAGCAAAGTGAAAAGACAGCCTTCAGAATGGGAGAAAATAATAGCCAATGAAGCAACTGACAAAGAATTAATCTCAAAAATATACAAGGAACTCCCACAGCTCAATTCCAGAAAAATAAACGACCCAATCAAAAAATAGGCCAAAGAACTAAACAGACATTTCTCCAAAGAAGACATACAGATGGCTAACAAACACATGAAAAGATGCTCAACATCACTCATTATCAGAGAAATGCAAATCAAAACTCCAATGAGGTACCATTTCATGCCAGTCAGAATGGTTGCTATCCAAAAGTCTACAAGCAACAAATGCTGGAGAGGGTGTGGAGAAAAGGGGACCCTCTTACACTGTTGGTGGGAATGCAAATTAGTACAGCCACTATGGAGAACAGTGTGGAGATTCCTTAAAAAACTGGAAATAGGACTGCCATATGACCTAGCAATCCCACTGCTAGGCATACACACCGAGGAAACCAGAATCGAAAGAGACATGTGTACCCCAATGTTCAACGCAGCACTGTTTATAATAGCCAGGACATAGAAACAACCTAGATGTCCATCAGCAGATGAATGGATAAGAAAGCTGTGGTACATATAAACAATGAAGTATTGCTTAGCCATTAAAAAGAATACATTTGTATCAGTTATAATGAGGTGCATGAAACTGGAGCCTATTATACAGAGTGAAGTAAGCCAGAAAGAAAAACACCAATACAGTGTGCTAATGCATATATATGGAATTTAGAAAGATGCTAACAATAACCCTGTATGCGAGACAGCAAAAGAGACAGATGTATTGAACAGTCTTTTGGACTCTGTGGGAGAGGGAGAGGGTGGGATGATTTGGGAGAATGGCATTGAAACATGTATAACATCATATGAATCATCAGTCCAGGTTCGATACATGATACAGGATGCTTGGGCACTGGGATGACCCAGAGGGATGGGATGCGGAGGGAGGTGGGAGGGGTGTTCAGGATGGGGAACACGTGTACACCCATGGCAGATTCATGTTGATGTATGGCAAAACTAATACAATATCGTGAAGTAATTAGCCTCCAATTAAAATAAATAAATTTATAATAAAAATATAAAAAGTATGTTATGGTCACAGCAAAAACTCTGTGTTGTAGCACCAGCAGAAAAAGTAATAAGTTTTCTGAAGATTCTGAATATAAAAGTAAAGAAAAAATAACGACTAGGCTGACTGTAGAAGGAAGTAAAAATCTGGAGAAATGACCCAAATAAGGGTCACTGATTAAACACATTAAACTTGTAGTTTAAACTTTGAACAAAGAAAACTCTGCTGATCTATAACTTCACTGGTGGATTCTTTAAAACATTTGTGTAAACTAGATAGGACAGAACTCTTTCTAACTTGTTTTATGAGGCCAGTTTTATGCTCAAACCAGATAAGAACATTGCCAGAAAAGAGAACTAGAACAACAGGCTAATATTCCTCATGAACATAGAGGTAAAAGCTTTCACTGAAATATTAGGATATCAAATCAGCTAGCACATCACACCCAAATAATCTTAAAATGGTAATATATTTGAATTTGGGTTTGGATTTGGCATGAGTCTTTTTAACCAACAGGGTTAGAAGGATTGGTTATCTGTTGGTTTATATTCCCCTAGTCTTGACACTACCCTTATGGCAGAAAGTGAAGAGGAGTTAAAAAGCCTCTTGATGAAAGTGAAAGTGGAGAGTGAAAAAGCTGGCTTAAACCTCAACATTCAGAAAACAAAGATCCTGGTATCTGGTCCCATCACTTCATGGGAAATAGATGGGGAAATGGTGGAAATAGTGTCAGACTTTTTTTGGGGGGCTCCAAAATCACTGCAGATGGTGATTGCAGCCATGAAATTAAAAGATGCTTACTCTTTGGAGTGAAAGTTATGACCAACCTAGATAGCATATTCAAAAGCAGAGACATTTCTTTGCTGAGCATATATATGGAATTTAGAAAGATGCTAACAATAACCCTGTATGCGAGACAGCAAAAGAGACAGATGTATTGAACAGTCTTTTGGACTCTGTGGGAGAGGGAGAGGGTGGGATGATTTGGGAGAATGGCATTGAAACATGTATAACATCATATGAATCATCAGTCCAGGTTCGATACATGATACAGGATGCTTGGGCACTGGGATGACCCAGAGGGATGGGATGCGGAGGGAGGTGGGAGGGGTGTTCAGGATGGGGAACACGTGTACACCCATGGCAGATTCATGTTGATGTATGGCAAAACTAATACAATATCGTGAAGTAATTAGCCTCCAATTAAAATAAATAAATTTATAATAAAAATATAAAAAGTATGTTATGGTCACAGCAAAAACTCTGTGTTGTAGCACCAGCAGAAAAAGTAATAAGTTTTCTGAAGATTCTGAATATAAAAGTAAAGAAAAAATAACGACTAGGCTGACTGTAGAAGGAAGTAAAAATCTGGAGAAATGACCCAAATAAGGGTCACTGATTAAACACATTAAACTTGTAGTTTAAACTTTGAACAAAGAAAACTCTGCTGATCTATAACTTCACTGGTGGATTCTTTAAAACATTTGTGTAAACTAGATAGGACAGAACTCTTTCTAACTTGTTTTATGAGGCCAGTTTTATGCTCAAACCAGATAAGAACATTGCCAGAAAAGAGAACTAGAACAACAGGCTAATATTCCTCATGAACATAGAGGTAAAAGCTTTCACTGAAATATTAGGATATCAAATCAGCTAGCACATCACACCCAAATAATCTTAAAATGGTAATATATTTGAATTTGGGTTTGGATTTGGCATGAGTCTTTTTAACAACAGGGTTAGAAGGATTGGTTATCTGTTGGTTTATATTCCCCTAGTCTTGACACTACCCTTATGGCAGAAAGTGAAGAGGAGTTAAAAAGCCTCTTGATGAAAGTGAAAGTGGAGAGTGAAAAAGCTGGCTTAAACCTCAACATTCAGAAAACAAAGATCCTGGTATCTGGTCCCATCACTTCATGGGAAATAGATGGGGAAATGGTGGAAATAGTGTCAGACTTTTTTTGGGGGGCTCCAAAATCACTGCAGATGGTGATTGCAGCCATGAAATTAAAAGATGCTTACTCTTTGGAGTGAAAGTTATGACCAACCTAGATAGCATATTCAAAAGCAGAGACATTTCTTTGCTGACTAAGGTCCATCTAGTCAAGGCTATGGTTTTTCCAGTGCTCATGTATGGATGTGAGAGTTGGACTGTGAAGAAGGCTGAGCACTGAAGAATTGATGCTTTTGAACTGTGGGGTTGGAGGAGACTCTTGAGAGACCCTTGGACTGCAAGGAGATCCAACCAGTCCATTCTGAAGGAGATCAGCCCTGGGATTTCTTTGGATGGAATGATGCTAAAGCACACTTCATGCAAGAGTTAACTCATTGGAAAAGACTCTGATGCTGAGAGGGATTGGGGACAGGAGGAGAAGGGGACGACAGAGGATGAGATGGCTGGATGGCATCACGGACTCGATGGACGTGAGTCTGAGTGAACTCCGGGAGATGGTGATGGACAGGGAGGCCTGGAGTGCTGCAATTCATGGGGTCGAAAAGAGTTGGACATGACTGAGCGACTGAAATGAACTGAACTGAGTCTTGTGTGAGAGTGCATTCAGTTCAGTTCAGTTCACTTCAATGGCTCAGTCGTGTCTGACTCTTCCGATCCCATGAATCGCAGCATGCCAGGCCTCCCTGTCCATCACCAACTCCTGGAATTCACTCAAACTCAGGTCCATCGAGTAGGTGGTACCATCCAGTCATCTCATCCTCTGTCGCCCCCTTCTCCTCCTGCCCCCAATCCCTCCCAGCATCAGAGTCTTTTCCAATGAGTCAACTCTTTTCATGAGCTGGACAAAGTATTGGAGTTTCAGCTTTAGCATCAGTCCTTCCAATGAACACCCAGGACTGATCTCCTTTGGGATGGACTGGTTGGATCTCCTTGCAGTCCAAGGGTCTCTCAAGAGTCTCCTCCAACCCCACAGTTCAAAAGCATCAATTCTTCAGTGCTCAGCCTTCTTCACAGTCCAACTCTCACATCCATACATGAGCACTGGAAAAACCATAGCCTTGACTAGATGGACCTTAGTCAGCAAAGAAATGTCTCTGCTTTTGAATATGCTATCTAGGTTGGTCATAACTTTCACTCCAAAGAGTAAGCATCTTTTAATTTCATGGCTGCAATCACCATCTGCAGTGATTTTGGAGCCCCCCAAAAAAAGTCTGACACTATTTCCACCATTTCCCCATCTATTTCCCATGAAGTGATGGGACCAGATACCAGGATCTTTGTTTTCTGAATGTTTAGGTTTAAGCCAGCTTTTTCACTCTCCACTTTCACTTTCATCAAGAGGCTTTTTAACTCCTCTTCACTTTCTGCCATAAGGGTAGTGTCAAGACTAGGGGAATATAAACCAACAGATAACCAATCCTTCTAACCCTGTTGGTTAAAAAGACTCATGCCAAATCCAAACCCAAATTCAAATATATTACCATTTTAAGATTATTTGGGTGTGATGTGCTAGCTGATTTGATATCCTAATATTTCAGTGAAAGCTTTTACCTCTATGTTCATGAGGAATATTAGCCTGTTGTTCTAGTTCTCTTTTCTGGCAATGTTCTTATCTGGTTTGAGCATAAAACTGGCCTCATAAAACAAGTTAGAAAGAGTTCTGTCCTATCTAGTTTACACAAATGTTTTAAAGAATCCACCAGTGAAGTTATAGATCAGCAGAGTTTTCTTTGTTCAAAGTTTAAACTACAAGTTTAATGTGTTTAATCAGTGACCCTTATTTGGGTCATTTCTCCAGATTTTTACTTCCTTCTACAGTCAGCCTAGTCGTTATTTTTTCTTTACTTTTATATTCAGAATCTTCAGAAAACTTATTACTTTTTCTGCTGGTGCTACAACACAGAGTTTTTGCTGTGACCATAACATACTTTTTATACTTTTATTATAAATTTATTTATTTTAATTGGAGGCTAATTACTTCACGATATTGTATTAGTTTTGCCATACATCAACATGAATCTGCCATGGGTGTACACGTGTTCCCCATCCTGAACACCCCTCCCACCTCCCTCCGCATCCCATCCCTCTGGGTCATCCCAGTGCCCAAGCATCCTGTATCATGTATCGAACCTGGACTGATGATTCATATGATGTTATACATGTTTCAATGCCATTCTCCCAAATCATCCCACCCTCTCCCTCTCCCACAGAGTCCAAAAGACTGTTCAATACATCTGTCTCTTTTGCTGTCTCGCATACAGGGTTATTGTTAGCATCTTTCTAAATTCCATATATATGCATTAGCACACTGTATTGGTGTTTTTCTTTCTGGCTTACTTCACTCTGTATAATAGGCTCCAGTTTCATGCACCTCATTATAACTGATACAAATGTATTCTTTTTAATGGCTAAGCAATACTTCATTGTTTATATGTACCACAGCTTTCTTATCCATTCATCTGCTGATGGACATCTAGGTTGTTTCTATGTCCTGGCTATTATAAACAGTGCTGCGTTGAACATTGGGGTACACATGTCTCTTTCGATTCTGGTTTCCTCGGTGTGTATGCCTAGCAGTGGGATTGCTAGGTCATATGGCAGTCCTATTTCCAGTTTTTTAAGGAATCTCCACACTGTTCTCCATAGTGGCTGTACTAATTTGCATTCCCACCAACAGTGTAAGAGGGTTCCCTTTTCTCCACACCCTCTCCAGCATTTGTTGCTTGTAGACTTTTGGATAGCAACCATTCTGACTGGCATGAAATGGTACCTCATTGGAGTTTTGATTTGCATTTCTCTGATAATGAGTGATGTTGAGCATCTTTTCATGTGTTTGTTAGCCATCTGTATGTCTTCTTTGGAGAAATGTCTGTTTAGTTCTTTGGCCTATTTTTTGATTGGGTCGTTTATTTTTCTGGAATTGAGCTGTGGGAGTTCCTTGTATATTTTTGAGATTAATTCTTTGTCAGTTGCTTCATTGGCTATTATTTTCTCCCATTCTGAAGGCTGTCTTTTCACTTTGCTTATAGTTTCCTTTGTTGTGCAGAAGCTTTTAATTTTAATTAGAAGGAGTTGGTGATGGACAGGGAGGCCTGGCATGCTGTGATTCATGGGATCGCAAAGAGTCAGACACGACTGAGTGACTGAATTGAACTGAACTGAGTCTACAAGTTGTTCAGGAAATATTAATATCTGAAAGATCTCTGTATGAGATCTCCATATAATCAATGAGAGGAAGGACATAGCAGTCCTGTTATATAATCACTAGTGAAATATCCCTATTTATTAGAGGATGAAGGTTGTAATGGAAAAAGGAACTGAAGACTGACTGGAAGAGGACGTCTAACTTCAAATCAGTTGGTTTGCATGATCCTGTGTCTTAAGTTTACTCCATTGGCTGGACTTGATAGTTCTTCCCAGTGCTTCCATGGTGTTGGTGAACACTGAAACTTCAAGGAAAGTCTTCAAATTTCTTTCAGACAGACTAGTCCTGTCCTCTCTGGGTCACTGTGGAATACAGGATATTCAATGCTATTAAGTATAGGTTCCCTCAAAATAGCCTAGTGAATTGAGATTTTGACTTTTATAGACACAAGATCACTCTTAATTTTTTTTTTTTTTTTTTAGGAAATTGGTGTCTTTTTATTTATTTAATTTTTTGGCCACACCATGCAGCATGTGGAATCTTAGTTCCCTGACCAGGGATTGAGCTCAGCCCCCCTGCACTGGGAGCACAGAGTTTGAACCACTGGACTGCCAGGGTAGTCCCAAGATAAGCACTCTTTTAAATGCCAATTGAAATTTCTGAGCATGAATATTTTAACTTTAATTTTTAATATAAATCTTTCTAAAATATATACGTGCCTCAGGCTTCTTAACACATTCCACATAAAATAATGTAACTTAATGTCTGCCTCAAAAATTCAAAGTAAGAAATAAAAGCACTCATAGTTTCTGGATAGTATAGACATACTATTATATACATTTTTATAATCAGAGGTTTAGATATGGAGAAATAAATCAGTACAGAGGAGCTACTGTAGTCCACTTCATTGGAAAAAATCCAGACATATGTTTTATTTCAAACGTATCTCCCCCCAAATCAGAGTAACTTCTGTCTATCACCTCTTCATCCTTCTCCCCACTCCAGATATCACCTATTTCAAAAGTCTTCTATTATTGATTTGTCTTTGTGGTGGAATATTGATTCTCCTAGTGGCTTCTTGCCTTACTTCTGTATCTGACTATTCCTAACTTCTGATTATTCAGTGATGTGTCTTTTCTTTAATCTCTATTTTTGAGAGCCTTGACAGCTGATGAACCATGCTGTTTTTAACTACTACTTCTGCTACAATCTGGTGGCTCAGATGTAAAAAGCGTCTGCCTACAATGTGGGAGTCCTGGGTTTGATTCCTGGGTTGGGAAGATCTCCTGGAGAAGGAAACAGCAACCCACTGCAGTACTCTTGCCTGGAAAATCCTATGGACAGAGGAGCCTGGTAGGCTACCGTCCTTGGGGTCACAAAGAGTCAGACATGACTGAGTGACTTCATTCACTCTGCTACAACCAAATTCAGTTTACAGCACCATTTCTATTACCTGATCTCTATTTCTCTTCACTTTTCTTCTCTTGTCTGTTTTTTTTTTCCAGTAAAACTTCATCTTTCTATTAGATGATTTAGAAAGTATTTTAAATTTCCAGTTAGCAAACATTAAATGTTACAATAATAATAACTTTTGAGTGATAGTGTTTACTTACCTTTGTAATTTGAGTGTAGCTTTTGAAATTTAGCATGCCTGGGACTTTCCCAAGCACTTATTCATTTATTTAATGAATATTTGTTGAATTCCTGTTATGGACAAAGGACTGTGCTAGATGCTGAATGAATGACCAGTAAGATGGAAATATCTCATCCCTAATTGGATTTTGGTAAAGGTGGTGTGTTCATGTTTAATATTATATAATATTTTAGAAATTGCTTAATTTTCCTAAGGTTCAATTTATACCTCTATAATGAGGATAGTGGGGCTTCCCTGGTGGCTCAGAGGTTAAAGTGTCTGCCTCCAATGCGGGAGACCCGGGTTCGATCCCTGGGTCGGGAAGATCCCCTGGAGAAGGAAATGGCAATCCACTCCAGTATTCTTGCCTGGAGAATCCCATGGATGGAGGAGCCTGGTAGGCTACAGTCCACGGGGTCGCAAAGAGTCGGACACGACTGAGCGACTTCACCTACCTACCTCACCTAATGAGGACAGTAGTATGTATCACAAGGTTGGGTTTGAAATTAAATATGGTTATGTATTAAAAGTATTCATTTTAGCTTTAAATAATTAAAAACCCAGTTATGGCTATTTTTATTATTCTACTGTCATTATTTTACTATGTGTGAAGAAGAACTAAAGAGCCTCTTGATGAAAGTGGAAGATGAGAGTGAAAAAGTTGGCTTAAAGCTCAACATTCAGAAAACTAAAATCATGGCATCTGGTCCCATCACTCCATGGCAAATAGATGGGGGAAACAGTGGAAACAGTGACAGACTTTATTTTGAGGGGCTCCAAAATTACTGCAGATGGCGACTGCAGCCAGGAAATTAAAAGACACTTACTTCTTGGAAGAAAAGTTATGACCAACGAAGACAGAATACTAAAAATGAGAGACATTACTTTGCCAACAAAGGTCCGTCTAGTCAAAGCTATAGTTTTTCCAGTAGTCATGTATGGATGTGAGAGTTGGACTATAAAGAAAGCTGAACACTAAAGAATCGATACTTTTGAATTGTGGTGTTGGAGAAGACTCTTGAGAGTCCCTTGGACTACAAGGAGATCCAACCAGTCCATCCTAAAGGAAATCAGTCTTGAATGTTCATTGGAAGGACTGTTGCTGAAGCTGAAATGCCAATACTTTGGTCCCTGATGTGAAGAACTGACTCATTAAAAAGACCTTGATGCTGGGAAAGATTAAAGGTGGGAGGAGAAGGGAATAACAGAGGATGAGATGGTTGGATGGCATCACTGACTCAATGGACATGAGTTTGAGTAAACTCAGAGAGTTGATGATGGACAGGGATATCTGGCGTGCTGCAGTCCATGGAGTCTCAAAGAGTCGGACATGACTGAGCAACTGAACTGAACTGAACTGTCACGATTTTACCATCTGCTTTTATATACATATTTCTAAATCTCATGACAGCTCTAACAGTAAGCACTACAGTACTTTCTTGACAGATATGGTAAGTGACCAAAGCTCAGATAAGTTGTGTTCTCACCAAGGATCAGGGTCAAATTGCAGTACAGGGTCCTGAATGGACATGCCCTGTAGGATGGGACACTACTCTGTCCTCAGCCATTCACCCAGCTATACTCTATTCCCTGCAAATACACAGGCTCCTCCCTCTGTCCCCAGAACTCAGATCAGCTGTTCTCTCATCTGAAAAGGCTTCCTGTCTTCTAGATAAAGGAATCTACTTTTATTCTACAGTAACTATATGTACATATTTCACTTGTGCAGTACCTGTATATTTTCAGACGTTATTAGCTAATTTTCCTGTTTTCTTTGCTTAGCGAGGAGCTTTTTTGCTTCCTTTAGTCTAACTCTTTATCTGTGTGTCTGCAGTATCTTTCACAATCTCTAGTAAATAATAGTTTTTTTAAAAAATAAATGTTTGTTGAATTAAAAAAACATGACTTTTATAGCACTTTATATATTGATTAAAAGACATTATACATCTTTGTCTTCATGGTGAACAGCAAGCCCCTTTCCATGTTTAGATAGCTATCCTTTTTTCTCTGTATTATGTACTTGAGGATATCTTGGTTTATTCATAAGTATCTGATAGCCCAAAATCCTGACATTTCTTTTTTCCAATATCCCCTCACTCTATCTTTCTGCCTGGTTTAAATTAATAAATCAACATGTTATCTTGTTAAACACGATAACTAAAGCAAGGAGCTTGTGATTTCATCATGCTGTGCCTTAAGTATTTAGTCCATCCATCAAAACAACTTAAACTCCATGTTGTGAAATTACTTCATAGCATTGTGAGGATTGCACAATACTTGATTACTGTGAGGTGAGGTGAGGTGAGTTGAGGTGAAGTCGCTCAGTCGTGTCCGACTCTTTGCGACCCCGTGGACTGTAACCTACTAGGCTTCTCAGTCCATGGGATTCTCCAGGCAAGAATACTGGAGTGGACTGCCATTTCCTTCTCCAGAGGATCTTCCCAACCCAGTGATCGAACCCGGGTCTCCCTCATTGGAGGCAGACGCTTAGTGGAAATGTTAATTTCTTAAGTTTATTGTGTAATAGCTTAGTGTGTAGAGAATCCATCTACAATGCAGGAGATGGGAGACAAAAGTTCAATCCCTGGGTCAGGAAGATACCCTGTATTAGGAAATGGAAATTCACTCCAGTACTCTTCCTGAATAATTTAATGGACAGTGAAGCCTGGTGAACAGACAGAGGCGCCTGGCAGGCTATAAGCCATGGGGATCACAAAGAGTCAGACACGACTGAGCATGCACACATGAGCACACGTGCACACACGCACGCACGCACACACACACACACACACACACACACACACACAAATTGTTTATAGACCATTACAGAGGAAAAACTTCATGAAGTGCTAGCATTTCCATAGACTAGCCTACTTTCCCATATATCAGTAGGGAAATAATCTATGATGTACTGATAAGCTGTTTTGAGTTTAGGGCCAATTTATCTTCTGAAAAGTATAGGTTTCAAATTTCATACCCTACCTTTTCTACCACCTCATTACAAACAGATATTAAAATAATCATGCTTCCTTAAGATGAAGTTGCTTTCTTTTTCTAAGCCTCTTGAATTGACTGCTTAACTATTTCTTTTAAAATTTCTTGTTAAATTGATGAATGCATTTAAGATTATAAAATTTTCACTAAAAACTATTCAGCTGCATCTTGGCCTCTGGTCCCATCACTTCATGGCAAATAGAAGGGGAAACAGTGGAAACAGTGTCAGACTTTGTTTTTGGGGGCTCCAAAATCACTGCAGATGGTGACTGCAGCCATGAAATTAAAAGAGGCTTACTCCTTGGAAGGAAAGTTATGACCAACCTAGACAGCATATTATAAAGCAGAGACATTACTTTGCCAACAAAGGTCCATCTAGTCAAGGTTTTTCCGGTAGTCATGTATGGATGTGAGAGTTGGACTATAAAGAAAGCTGAGAGCCAANCACACACACACACACACACACACACACACACAAATTGTTTATAGACCATTACAGAGGAAAAACTTCATGAAGTGCTAGCATTTCCATAGACTAGCCTACTTTCCCATATATCAGTAGGGAAATAATCTATGATGTACTGATAAGCTGTTTTGAGTTTAGGGCCAATTTATCTTCTGAAAAGTATAGGTTTCAAATTTCATACCCTACCTTTTCTACCACCTCATTACAAACAGATATTAAAATAATCATGCTTCCTTAAGATGAAGTTGCTTTCTTTTTCTAAGCCTCTTGAATTGACTGCTTAACTATTTCTTTTAAAATTTCTTGTTAAATTGATGAATGCATTTAAGATTATAAAATTTTCACTAAAAACTATTCAGCTGCATCTTGGCATCTGGTCCCATCACTTCATGGCAAATAGAAGGGGAAACAGTGGAAACAGTGTCAGACTTTGTTTTTGGGGGCTCCAAAATCACTGCAGATGGTGACTGCAGCCATGAAATTAAAAGAGGCTTACTCCTTGGAAGGAAAGTTATGACCAACCTAGACAGCATATTATAAAGCAGAGACATTACTTTGCCAACAAAGGTCCATCTAGTCAAGGTTTTTCCAGTAGTCATGTATGGATGTGAGAGTTGGACTATAAAGAAAGCTGAGAGCCAAAGAATTGATGCTTTTGAACTGTGGTGTTGGAGAAGACTCTTGAGAATCCCTTGGACTGTAATGAGATACAACCAGTCCATCCTAAAGGAAATCAGTCCTGAATATTCATTGGAAGGACTGATACTGAAGCTGAAACTCCCATACTTTGGCCACCTGATGTGAAGAATTGACTCCTTTGAAAAGACCTTGAGGCTGGGAAAGATTGAAGGTGGGAAGAGAAGGGGATGACAAAGGATGAGATGGTTGGATGGCATCACCAAGTTGATGGACATGAATTTGAGTAAACTCCGGGAGTTAGTGATGGACAGGGAGGCCTGGCGTGTTGCAATCCATTGGGTGGCAGAGCGGATATGACTGAGCGACTGAACTGAACTGAACTGAGGTTAATTGTTACACATTATTTTTATTGTCCACAGTTCCAAAGATATAAAAAAATTATCATTTTTCTTGATGAGTCATTGAGGAATTTATATATATATGTATACACATGATATTTTATATATCATGAATATATATATGGGCTTCCCTTGTGTCTCAGCTGGTAAAGAATCTGCCTGCAGTGTAGGAGACCAGGGTTCAATACCTGGGTTGGGAAGATCCCTGGAGAAGGGAAAGGCTACCCACTCCAGTATTGTGGCCTGGAGAATTCCATGGACTGTATAGTCCATGGGGTTGCAAAGAGTCGGACACGACTGAGTGAATGAGGCTTCCCACGAAGCTCAGTTGGTAAAGTATTTGCCTGCAGTGCAGGAGACCTGAGTTCAGTTCCTGGGTCAGGAAGTTACCCTGGAGAAGGAAATGGCAATCCACTACAGTATTCTTGCCTGTAGAATCCCATGGATAGAGGAACCTGGCAGGCTATAGTTCATGGGATCACAAGAGTTGGACACGAATTAGTGACTTAGTGACTTAGTGCTATATCCTTTGAGATTTTTTTAGTGTTTTATTATAATATATCACATTATGTTAAAAGTATATAATATTGAATTTTTTATTTTATTGATAATTCCTTCAAAATTATATAGAAAATGCTTGAACTGTACTTAAAAATAATGTCTATTGTGAGATATAGATTCCATTTGTACATGTACATTAGAATAACTGTGAATTCAGAGTTTCTATGACCTTCTTAAATTTTAAGCTACTGTCAATAACTTTTTCATAGACATGCATAAAAGCCTCTTTTATTCATGTTTTATGAATTATTCTTGAGATTTTATCAGTCTTTCCTTTATATATTTCAAAGGTCTATTTTTAAATGTGCTTAGGAAGCCATGATTATTGCTATCTTTGTATTTTTGTGATTTGCAAAATATGCTGCCATATGAAGAATGCCATAATTTTCTGTGTTAACAAAGATTCATTTCCTCTCATACAAAATACATTGTGGATCTGTAACATAACTCAGCAATTCCAGGTGAAAGTGGACTCTACGTGGCAACTTCACCATGTAAAACTATACTATCCAATACAGTAGGACTCATAGTGGTTACTGAGCACTTGATATGTGGCTGTTTCATAAGAGATATGCTATAAGCATAAAATAATTTCAGTCACTATTAAAATATAAAGTGCTTTTATACTGATTATATACATTGAAATGGTAACATTTTGCATATATCAGGTTAAATAAAATATTGTTAAAATTAATTTTGCTGGTATCGTTTTACTTTTTAAAAATATGCCAATAGAAAATTTAGAACTCTCTATGTGTGTCACATGATATTCCAACTGGAAAACTCTGATTCAAAAGAGTTTAAATATACATTTTAAAGAGTGTGTAAACATACATTTTAATGTGTCTATGGACTATGAACTCTAGTGCTTTTGATGTCTGAAAATATCTTTATTTTTATTGATATTCTTAAATAATAAGGCAGCTAGAAACAGTAGAAATTAGTTTCCTTAGCTATGTCATACCATTGTTTTCTTATGATAGCTGATAGTAAGTATATGGTGAATCTGCTCTGTTTTTCTTGTTTTTTCATGATCTGACTTTCCATTTGCATTTATGGTCATTTCTCTTTAACTCTTGATAAGTTGTAGTTTCAGTGTAATCTGACGTGTGTGTGTGTGTGTACTCAGTAATGTCTAACTCGTTGCAACCCTCTGGACTGTAGCCTGCCAGGCTCCAATGTCTGTGAGATTCTCCAGGCAAGAATACGGAAGTGGGTTGCCATTTCCTTCTCCAAGGGATCTTCCCAACCCAGGAATTGAATCCATGTCTTCTGTGATTCCTGCATTGCAGGCAGATTATTTACTGCTGAGCCTTTGGGGAAGGGGGTCAAATTGACTATGTGAGAACTTATTTATCCTTATTGGAACTCAGTCTGCAAATTTTTGTGTAGGATTCATGTGTTTTCACTGTTTCTTTAGGTGACTTTCCTGCATTCATCTGGGATTCTTGGATTCTAATTGTAGGTGGAGTCTCTCAATGTATGCTTCATTTCCCTTAGTGCTCTTTTATATTTCTAAATTTTGTGTCTCTCAATACTGCATTCTGAGTTGATTCCCCATTATCTTCCAGTTTATCAGTACTCTTTGATTGTGTTCAAGTCTCTCCTGTTGGATATTTTCTTTCTAGAGATAATATTTTGACATTTCAGATTTTCAATTTATTTCCAATTTATTCAAATACATGAGTTTGTATAGTTTATGCTTTTTCAATCTTGGAGAAAATACTCTGGTGATGCAATTTCTTTGTTTAGCTTTCTAAAGAATGAACATTTAAAAAAAATCTTCTCAAAAACTTCAGTTACTTTTATTTCATTTGGAGTGAATCCAGCTTTCAATTGCTAATATTTGGGGCTATCGTTCTCATCGGTAGCTTCAAATACCTTGATTCTTTGACTTGTAATCTCATTTAATAGGTTATCATGAAATTTTCATGTCATTAAATATTCTTCAGATTTTAATTGTTAATATGAATATTATTGCTCTATAAGCACTAATATTGGGCTTCCCAGGTGGCACAGTGATAAAGAATCTGCCTGCCAACACAGGAGACACAGGAGATGCCTGTCAGTCCCTAGGTCGGGAAGATCCCCTGGAGGAGAGCATGGCAACCCATTCCAGTATTCTTGCCTGGAGAATCCTATGGACAGAGGAGTATGGAAGGCTACAGTCTAAGGGGTCTCAAAGGGTCAGACACAAGTTTGCAATGAAATAACAACAAACTCTAATATGTTTTGCTATTTTATTAATATATTTTAATATACATTTTTATGCAAAAAATGTTACAGATAATAATGAATATCTTGCTAATTCATAAAAGTAAAAGTTTAAATAATCTAAACATGTTTAGAAATACTTTATTGGGCATATTTCCAATTTACCTTGAAAATTGTTTCTGTTTTCTTTTCTATATCACAAATTCTATGCCAAACAACTTAGTGCAAATAAGGTAGAAATTGATGATAGCAAGATTACAAGACAAGGGATTTTCCTAGAATGACATCACTGATAACCTTGGACAATTTTCCATTTAATGGCCAAAGCTAAATTACTAGAATGAGAGTGAATTTAATACTACAGAAAAATACGGTGGTAGAGTTATCAGTTACCTCATTAGAATGTATCTGAATGCACAGCAGTTGACTTTCAATATCAGATCCAATAGACAGTCCCTATATTTTCACTTGACTTCTTTAGCATTATTGCATAATCCATATTTTTTTGTCCTTAATAGCTCTTATTTTCTCTGACTTCTTTCTTTTAGAAATATGTGATTCTTTGTCACCTTAAGAACTGCAGCTTGCCAGGCTTCTCTGTCCATGGAATTTGCCAGGCAAAGATACTAGAATGGGTAGCCATTCCCTTCTCCAGGGGATCTTTCCAATCCAGGGATTGAAGCTGGGTCTCCCAAATTGCAGGCAGATTCTTTACCATCTGAGCCACCAGGGAAGCCCTTATGTGTGTGTGTGTGTGTGTATCTTTTTTTAAAATAAGAAAGGCTAAAGAATCAATATTCTATGAATCCAACTATGGAAGGTGAAAAATAAACAACAACATATAATCAAAAAAGCTTAAGGAGGAAAATAATAAAGATGAGAAGATAAATTAGTGAAATTAAATGAGTAAATTAATGAAATTATTCTTCCCCACGCAGGGATTGAACCCAGGTCTCCCGCACTGTAGGAAGATGCTTTACCATCTGAGCCACCAGGGAAGTTCATTAATGAATTAAATTATTGAAATAGATAATTAGCATAAATGAAAATCAAATAAGACAAAGAAAAACCTTTCCTTGGTTCAAAGGAAAGTTTTTTTTTTAAGTAAGCCTCAACTTAAAGTGATCAAAAACTGAGAAAAAGAATTTTAATTAAGAATGTAAAAGGAAACATTAATATTGATAGTCAAGAAGCAACAGTTAGAACTGGACATGGAACAACAGACTGGTTCCAAATAGGAAAAGGAGTATATCAAGGCTGTATATTGTCACCCTGCTTATTTAACTTATATGCAGAATACATCATGAGAAACGCTGGACTGGAAGAAATACAAGCTGGAATCAAGATTGCTGGGAGAAATATCAATAACCTCAGATATGCAGATGACACCACCCTTATGGCAGAAAGTGAAGAGGAGCTAAAAAGCCTCTTGATGAAAGTGAAAGTGGAGAGTGAAAAAGTTGGCTTAAAGCTCAACATTCAGAAAACGAAGATCATGGCATCTGGTTCCATCGCTTTATGGGAAATAGATGGGGAAACAGTAGAAACAGTGTCAGACTATTTTTTTTGGCTCCAAAATCACTGCAGATGGTGACTGAAGCCATGAAATTAAAAGATGCTTACTCCTTGGAAGAAAAGTTATGACCAACCTAGATAGTATATTAAAAAGCAGAGACATTACTTTGCCGACTAAGGTCTGTCTAGTCAAGGCTACCTGGTGGCTCAGAGGTTAAAGCATCTGCCTCCAATGCGGGAGACCTGGGTTCGATCCCTGGGTTGGGAAGATCCTCTGGAGAAGGAAATGGCAATCCACTCCAGTATTCTTGCCTGGAGAATCCCACGGACTGAGAAGCCTAGTAGGTTACAGTCCACGGGGTCGCAAAGAGTCGGACACGACTGAGCGACTTCACCACCACAGTCAAGGCTATGGTTTTTCCTGTAGTCATGTATGGATGTGAGAGTTGGACTGTGAAGAAGGCTGAGCCCCCCAAAATTGATGCTTTTGAACTGTGGTGTTGGAGAAGACTGTTGAGAGTCCCTTGGACTGCAAGGAGATCCAACCAGTCCATTCTGAAGGAGATCAATCCTGGGATTTCTTTGGAAGGGATGATGCTAAAGCTGAAACTCCAGTACTTTGGCCACCTCATGCAAAGAGTTGACTCATTGGAAAAGACCCTGATGCTGGGAGGGATTGGGAGCAGGAGGAGAAGGGGACGACTGAGGATGAGATGGCTGGATGGCATCACAGACTCAATGGAAGTGAGTCTGAGTGAACTCCGGGAGTTGGTGATGGACAAGGAGGACTGGCGTACTGCGATTCATGGGGTCACAAAGAGTCGGACACGCTGAGCGACTGAACTGATCTGAACTAAAAGGACCCATCACTTCTGTTCATTGGGCTGGCTGATAAAATAAGGCAGGAAAAAGAAATTTATAAAAGAGACATATAAGGATCAGACAAAAATAATATGATCAATAGTTTGAAAAAATATGCCTTTATATATAAACTCTAAAGATGATTTATTTTCTGCCACACAGTGTGCCTTGTGGGATCTTAGTTCCCCAACCAGGAATTGAACCCAGGCCACAGTAGTGAAAGTGCCGAATCCTAACCACTGAACCACCAAGAAATTCACTAAAGATGATTATTTTAATTCATAGCATTTTCTGGATATCAGAAAAAATTTCAAGTCTATTTTCATAGTCCAGCACCATATAATTGGAAAATGCAATTTATTAGAGAAATCCTTGCAGTGCTGAAATATACAACTTTGAGATTCATGTTATGTGTGGCAAAACCGATACAATATTGTAAAGTAATTAGCCTCCAATTAAAATAAACAAATTTATATTAAAAAAACTTAGAAGTAAATTTAACAAAAGAAGTTTAAAGATTGCACCCTTTAAACTATAAAACACTGTCAAAAGAAATTAAAGATTTGAAAAATTAAAAGAAAATTCTCTAATATACGTACCACGCATGTATAGCGTGTGTGCTATGTTGCTTCAGATGTATCCGATTCTTCGCGACCCCTTGGACTGTAGCCCACCAGGCTTCTGGGCCCATGGCATCGAACATACTGGAGTAGGTTGCTACGCCCTCCTACAGGGTATCTTTCTGACCCAGGGAGTGAAACCGCATCTGTTACCTCTCCTGCATTGGCAGCTGGGTTCTTTACCACTAGTGCCAACTGGGAAGCCCTCTGAGCACATCAGTTTTGGTCAAGTCAGGAAAGCACTGGCCATCTATGTATTCCAAGAGATACTAGTTTTAATAAAAGGAATTGTAAGTTTATACATCCATTGACATGGACTGGAAGTGAAGGTCTGAAAAAATGCCACTAGAGTTACAAAAATTACATTGCAGTCAATGATCTCAGCTGCTGACAACCTTCAAATGGGTATTTGCAAAAGATCACTTAGATATTATCAACTTGAATGACATCAGGAAAACTGCCCATTCCACGTGCTTATAACTCTGAGACAGATGGTTTTTACAGGATATCATTTTAGAAGTCTTTGCAAACCTCTTCTCTACTGCTTACTTACATTTCTGTTGCAACTGCCATCAGAAAATAAAGGCTTTTCCTTTTCTTCTGCTTTTCAGATCTCAAGTGAGAATCTCTTATTGTCAGATCTTTACCTAAGAATACACTGGAAACAGATTCTCCCATGATTCGGAGGAAATTGTGAGGAGTGTTAGAATGTAGAGTTAACAACAAGACATCTGATAACCAGGGAAAATAAAAAATCTGATAAATTCAGAAGACATACATGATTACTTTAGAATGTTTTACTAGTTTAAATTCTTAGCATTTGACACTTATAAGTCTGAAACAAGTCATCTCTTTAATATAGTGACATCAATGCAGTCTCTTTTGATATCAAGATATTCTAAGTTATTCTGATATATAAAATCATTCTGCAAATTGTTATCAAGGACAGCCAAGGGAAGTCCAAATGGTGAAGTTCCATACACACAAAAAATTTGTGTGTAAACATAACAGATGAGCCACAATAATTTTGGGTCAGGAATTTTAAGAGTGAGATATCAATATTTGCCAAAGCTCTAGTTGATTCATTTATTCATACTGCTATTTTTAAATATGTCATAGATTGTAATATATTAACTTGGAAAATCACTCTTTTATGTGATTTCCACAGTTATATATTCTAGGAATCTCACATGTGCTTTTAAAACACTAAAAGAAAGAAAGAAAGAAAGAAAACAAAAGCAAGAACATTTCAGAAAAATTTTTGCTTTAAGAACTGAAGAATGTTTATACTACTGGAACCAAAGATTTATTTTTAAAGAGTAATGCCACCCTCTTGTGGTGTTTTCAGATACTGCTGCTAAAGATAAAGATATTAAAGGGTATTTTTGTATCTATGAATAAGAGGGAAGTATTAACACTTTTCATTACTTGCCTCTCGTGCATGCATGCATTCTTAGTTGCTTAGTTGTGTCCAACTCTTTGCAACCCTTTGGACTGTAGCCCACTAGGCTCCTCTGTCCATGGGATTTTTAAAGTAAGAATACTGAGAAGGGTTGTCATTTTACCTTCCACAGTAGCTTCCTGATCCAGGGATAGAACTACATTGCAAGTGGAGTCTTTACCCACTGAGCCATCAGAGAAGCCGTCTCAGTCAGGCTAAAATGTATTTAGCCAATGGTTGAGCACTTTTGTTTCAATATTTATGTTAATAACTACTTCAAAGCATTTAAAATTTGCTTTGTTTTAGAAAATCCTATTACATGGAAGATTTTAATAATAATTTTAATATTACTGAAAACTTGTTTGTAATTATTGTCTTCTTCTCCCATATAAATGTAAGTTATATAAAATAGAGACATTGTCTTATTCACAGATTAACCTCCTGAGTCTAGAGAAGTGCACAGTCAGCCAACAGACGCCTGATGAATCAATGAATGCAAATGTGAGAGAATGGATGCTTTCTCTCTTTTGTAAATATTTCAAGATAAGTAAATTCCAGAATTTTCCTGATTTTGTAACAAACTAAGCAAATTAGAACTTTGTAAAGTGACCTATTTCAGTAGTATATTGAGAACTTGAATTTGATTAATTATATTTTGAATATATGAATTTATTTGGCTCACCTGGTGATACAGTGTAGTGGAAAAAGTGTGGCCTTTGGAGTTGGTAAGACAATTTCCACTTCTAGCTTTGCTGCTACTGTGATTTGGGGTAAGTGACAAACAGTCTGAGGCTAGATTATTCTTTTTTGTATTGGAGAGAATAATAACTTCCTTTATAGCACATTGAAGGTAAGGTGAAGGTGAAGTCGCTCAGTCGTGTCTGACTCTTTGCGACCCCGTGGACTGTAACCTACTAGACTTTTCCGTCCATGGGATTCTCCAGGCAAGAATACTGGAGTGGATTGCCATGTCCTTCTCCAGGGGATCTTCCCGACCCAGGGATCGAACCCAGGTCTCTTGCACTGGAGGCAGATGCTTTAACCTCTGAGCCACCAGGGAAGCCCTGGCTAGAAATATGAGCTTTATTAATGTGAAATAACTTTTATCAATGTTTATTAATTTTATAATTTTAATTATTCAAAACCCCCAAGTGAATTACTCACCAAACTAAAAGTGATACATTTTGTCATGTGTCATGGTAGTCCTAAAGGGAGGGACTAAGGTGATAAAGAATCTGTCTGCAATGTGGGAGACCTGGGTTCATTCCCTGGGTTAGGAAGATCCCCTGGAGCATTAAAGTGTGTATAGAACTTCTAAAAATATTCAAAAAAATAAAGAACTCAATTTCCATCAGAGGGCAGATAGAATGAAAACCACAATCACAGAAGACTAATTAAACTGATGACATGGACCACAGCCTTGTCTAACTCAATGAAACTATGAGCCATACCATGTAGGGCCACCCAAGACAGACGGGTCATGGTGGAGAGTTCTGACAAAATGTGTTCCACTAGAGAAGGGAATGGCAAACCACTTCAGTATTCTTGTTTGGGAACCCCATGAACAGTATGAAAAGGCAAAAAATATGACAGTGAAAGATAAACTCCCCAGGTTGGCAGGTGCCCAATGTGCTACTGGAGAAAGAGCTGACTCATTGGAAAAGACCCTGATGCTGGGAAAGATTGAAGGCAGGAGGAGAAGGGGACGACAGAGGATGAGATGGTTGGATGGTATCACCGATTCGGTGGTGAACAGACAAGACCTAGTCTTCCTTTTCAAATGCTTATAGTTGAAAAAATAGTTTAAAAACAGCAAATTAATAGTATTTATTGTAGATTGAAATTCCAGTTAAGTTCAAGCCTGATATTTACGGATTAAGTGGTGGCTTAGAGGATAAAGCATCTGCCCGCAATGTGGGACACCTGGGTTCAATCCCTGCGTCAGGAAGATCCCCTGGAACAGGAAATGACAACTCACTCTGGTACTGTTGCTTGGAAAATCCCATGGATGGAGAAGCCTGGTAGGCTACAGTCCATGGGGTCGCAAAGAGTCAGACATGACTGAGCAACTTCACTCACTCACTCACTCAATATAATTTTAGGAAACTTCTGATGACAGTATTTAATGTTTTGCTATCATATTTTAGAAACAGAAAATGTCATTACTTTTAATGAAGTGAGATATATTTTCAATCGCACCAAGTACGTTTCTTTAACCCTTCAAAAACTATGTCATAATCATGCTGAGTCAGCAGATCTCATGACATAATAATATCCCTAGTTTTTTGCCTGCCACACCTAATGCAAAGAGCTGACTCATCTGGAAAGACCCTGATGCTGGGAAAGTTTAAGGGCAAGAGGAGAAGGGGGTGACAGAGAATGAAATAGTTGGATGGCATCACTGACTCAGTGGACATGTGTTTGAGCAAATTCTGGGAGATAGTGAGGGACAGGGGAGCCTGGTATGCTGAGTTAGACATGACTTTAGCAAGTAAACAACAACAATCCCTTTAAAAGTATTCAGTTGGGGTAAATACTCTTTATTCCTTAGCTCCTATGAAAGCTTTCATTGGTCCCCTATGTGGGGTGTGTGTGTGTGTGTGTGTGTGTGTGTGTGTGTGTTTCTACTTGCTCATAGGTAAGTCTTTCAAGACATTTTAACTTGCAGATGCTATCTTAATTTAGTAGCTGAAAAGTCAAATTCTTTACAAAAATAAAAATATCAAACTCAATTTAGGGTTTGTTTTTCTTGCCTCAGTGCTATTCCAGATTTCCCACAGCTGGTTTACATTTTGGCTTCCATCATGGTCAAGGGAAGAGGGTGGAAAGAGAGGAAATGTGATTAATCTCTGTCCGTGGATCCTTTCCAGCCTCCCAGCCCTGGCAGATGGTCTAACCAACTCTCTGCAGGGTTATTCATGGGGATTTTTGCTGTCTTTCTCCCTTGAAGTTCCCTGATGTGTATGACTGTTTGTGACAACCAGGGTATCAGGAATTATACCTCCGGCTTCTTTCTGCTCCCCAATTACATGAGACTTCTATCCCTGGAAAACATTTGTGCAACTCATGTTTGAAAACCCTCAGAGTGCAGACCTATCTCATGACGGTGACGTTCCTTAAATCTGCCCCAAAACAGTCCATCTGCTTTTTCCTTGGTCTCTGGATTTTTCCAGGTAGGAGTTATACTCCCAGTTCAAAGGCAATGTTGGCTTTCTCAGACATTAGTCGGGCCCCGTTCACATGTGTCTGCAGAACTGGAGGAACAGTCTCTATCTGAAACCTCCATGGAGGCCTCCTTTTGTGGCTTGAAATGGAAAAAGGATCTCATGCCTCCCCTTTGGGGAAGCCAAAATCCCTCATCAAAAAATGTTTATTTTGTGATGTTCCATTTTTGATTATTTTATACTTTCAAACTAGGAGCAAGGGTTCAAGAATTCTAGACCCAGTTATCTTGTGGAAGATTATATTTTGGTCTGGCAACTTTTGGTGGAATTTCATATGTCATAGAAGAACTTCTGCTTCAGTGTCAAATCATATTTTAACACTCAGTTCTACATCTTCTGATGTGAAGCATCAAGCTCTGCTGTGGGAAACTTTCATACCCTAGTAAGCAAACAGCTGTTTCAGTGTTACATCTTTTCCAAGATCTGGATAAAACTAAACCCAAGGGACATCATTAATTTCTAGCATCATCTTTTAGTTCTTTTTCTCAACATCAGTGTCTGTACAGTTGAAGTTTCATTTTAAGATAAATAATTTTTCACCCTGTGTGATAGATAACTTACATACAAAAAGTCATTTCTGCCCATTTGAAAGAATAGGTCTATTATAGAAGGTTAGCAAAGGTCAAGTAGAGAAAACACACTTGATGTTTACAAGAGACTGTCAACTGCACAAGTTGATATTTAATGATATGTGATCCAGTAGCAGAAATGAGAAACTATGTGTGAAATGTAATGATATAAACTAAATTACAGAATAAAATGAAAAGAGCTTAATCAGGAACATTTATAAGTACAGTGAGTCATTAAACTGCCAACAGTCTGAAAGAGCCAAGGCTGCAAGGACATCGTTTGCCCTTTTAGAGAATTCTCTAGGGACAAATCTTATTGAGATTTTAGAAGAAAAAAAAAATCAATAGACTTTTAAAATTCTGAAGTGCTTATTTGGCTGAATTAATATGTTTTTTTTTTTTTAAGAATTTAAGGCAAAAGATAAGGTAACTTAATTAAATGATCACAAGTTTTCACAATAATAAATATTAACACATACTGAAATTATCTTTATTGGTCATCATAAGGCCATCTATCTCCTTTTCTGTGATTTTCCCATATTGATTCAAATGTAATTTAAGGCAGCTAGGTAATAAGACCAAATTTGTGCTGGATTTCATCCATATGCATTTTTTTCTGACAATTAGACCCAAAATGAGTTCAAAGAGAGTTGGGTAAGAGGAAAGTTTGGACTGGAGTAAGTCATGTTAGGCAGTGTCTCCTTATTTTAACAAAACAAAATCAATTATTTTGTATTCCTTGTTAGTATAAAAAAATCCCCAACTAATCTCTTATTAGTATATAAAAATCTCTCTCTCTCCATATATATATGGAGAGATAGAGTCTATTTGTATAGCATTACTATGAAAATTGAAATGCAAAATCAAAGTAAAACCATCTGCATACTCAGTGGTGGTACAAGTGAATTTTATCTAATCACTTTGTGGGGTTCAACACAGCCTTTTCCCTAAGACTACTTCCTTCTGTTTGGCCCTGTGCCACTACAATGCAGCAAACTGAGAAATGGCCTCATGGACAAAGCCAGGCCAGTGTGGAGCCCACCTTGTGTATTACCCTTGTTTCAAGAATCACAATAGCCCCTCAGTTCCTGAGTGTGCTGCTTGTTTTCTAGTGGCATCAAGTAGTTTATCCCACTCTCTGCTTTTCAACTGTTAACAAATTGAGAGTTAGTTAGATGAGATTCAAACTACTTCATCATACACAGAAGAAGAGGTCCTATCTTTATATCCTGTTCTTTGTGTCTTGCTATCATCTAGGTGGCAACTCAGGGTCCCAATATTTTGGTAAGTACATGCAAGACTCATGCTGGAATGAGCACTTGGTTATCTCTGCAATTTCTTTTTTATTCCTTTCCAAATTATTGCTTTCATTAAGTTAGCAAGATGTTTAAATAATTATTCTTAGTATATGTTATTGGATATTGTAGTTTTATCAGTGGAAAGTTGAACAATTCTAATTTGCAGAATTGTTAAATCTATATCCATGCCAGAATTGTGGCTCTGCAAGCAAACATAAGCAAATTACTTCCATGTTTAAAATTATTACTTCTCCACATCCTTCCAAATTCTAAATTCCTGAGCAACTCATTTTTTTTCTTTCTTTTTGACAGCACAAATCACCCATGCTCACATAAGGAATGAAACTGAGTCATTTACTGAAACATGGATGAACCGAAAGACTGTCATACAGAGTAAAGTAAATCAGAAAGAGAAGAAAAAAAATAGCATATTATCACATAAATGTGAAGTCTGAAAAAAAATGGTGTGGATAAACCTGTTTGCAGGGCTGGAGTAGAGACACAGATGTAGAGATTGGACATGGGGAGAATAGCACAGCGGGGGATGGGGTGGGTGGAATGAATTGGGAGATTAGGACTGACATACACACACGACCATGTATAAAACAGAAAGCTAGTGGAAACCTGCTGTATAGCACAGGGAGCTCAGCTTGATGCTCTGTGATAACCTAGAGGCCATCTCACCTAGGGAGTGGGAAGGAGGTCCCAGAGTGGGGGAATATATGTATACATATAGCTGGTTCACTTCATTGTACAGCAGAAACTATCACAACATTACAAAACAACTATACTCCAACTAAAAAAAAATCATCTGTGCTCAGACATACCATACTGCCTCAGAGCCAAGAGCCTTTACTTTTGCTGTCTCTCTTTTTTTTTTTTTAGGACAACTTTGCAATTTCACACTGTCCTTCAGATAAATAAAACCACCCATTTTGAATACCAATTCAGGGAAGTCTTTCCCAACAACTCTTCAAGACACACATGTGCGTGCACACACAAACACATCTTGCTATCAGTGTATTCACTATAATTATAGATCCTGGGCCCTGGAATTTCCCGTCACTTTTGAGTCCATATGTTCTTTCTCAAACTATATTTTATACATCTTAAAATTTTAGGATGGTCCTTTGACTTCTATTTTGCTGTGTGTTACAGTTTCACAACACATAAACCAAAACATTATTTTGTTTTATTAATAATAATCACAGCTGGAGAAATAGTGCCTGATATTAATTCAGTCAGTAGATTTTATCTTTTTTAACTCTCTTGTTCATATTGACACAATAAACTGCTTAAACCATTGTATATTAAACTCTCAAAATCATTTTTCATTGAATAAAAATTGAAAAAACAGCACAGCACAATCACCATTGATCATGAGATCAATATTGGATTGCTCTAGAGGGCAGTTAGATATTCAGCGACTTGATTTAAAATAATTTGCAAAATATTCTGCAAGCATGAATGAAATTTAAAAAGAAATGTGACCTACATAAGACAATACAGATGATGATATTTATTAATTTCTTTGTTGTCCTAAAGGAGACTTCAAAAGAGGTGAGTTCATCAATATCAAATAACAGTCTGCTTTATAATCATGCTGAACATATGTTTGCCTTGGTTAGCCCATATTTTCTGTTTTCATAAATTATAAGTAGATATATACTGGGAAACTTATACCATTCTCAGCAGATTTCAAACTATGTTAGTAGACTTTGCATTTGACATAAGAAGGGATATTTTTAGGGTTTGGTTTAATCTTCTTATCTATCCATGTAAATTTTTTTCCAAATTGTTATTCTCATGTATGTTCTCTATACTTTTTGCTTCTCATATATCTCCCTTGGTGGTGGTGGTGGTGGTTTAGTCGCTAAGTTGTATCTGACTTTTTGACCCCATGGACTGTAGCCCACTAGCCTCCTCTGTCCATGGGATTTCCCAGGCAAGAATACTGGAGTGGGTTGCTGTTTCCTTCTCTGGGGGATCTTCCTGAACCAGGGATTGAACCCACGTCTTCTGCATTGGCAGGCAGGTTCTTTACTATTGAGCTACCAGGAAAGCCTTAAGCAATTCTTAAAATAGAACAAATATTTTAGAATGTGGTTTGATTGAATTCTTTCAATCATGGCTGCGCTTTGCACATTTAATGTTTCTAAAATTTGTCCCGGTATCTTTAGATACATAGTGCACAAATATTCTATGCTCCTTCATGGTGATTACACTCTACTGAACTTTTCTCATGTGATACTTCTAGAACTTGATTAGTCCTGATCTAGTCCTGGCCAGTTTGCTTTTCTTACTAACTTCTGAATGTGCTTGTCTCTCATCAGTATTCTTGATCCATCTTTGTAGTTATACTCCCATTTTAGTCCCCCTATTTGATCGCTTCCAATACTCATTAGTATCTAATTTCTTCTATTGCTATACATAGTTCTGGCATTTTTACACTTCTGAGAACTTTAACAATTTATTTTAAGTGATTTTATACTGAAATGCAGCAATATGTAGTTCCTATAAGGAACTATTACTTCTTGTAATTTATAGGCAAATGTTTCACATGTTCACATTGATAGGGTAGGAAAGGTTCAGTTCAGTTCAGTTCATTTCAGTTCAGTCGCTCAGCTGTGTCCAACTCTTTGCGACTCCATGAATTGCAGCACGCCAGGCTTCCCTGTCCATCGCCAACTCCCAGAGTTCACCCAAACTCACATCCATCATGTCGGTGATGCCATCCAGCCATCTCATCCTCTGTCTTCCCCCTCTCCTCCTGCCCCCAATCCCTCCCAGCATCAGAGTCTTTTCCAATGAGTCAACTCTTCCCATGAGGCGGCCAAAGTATTGGAGTTTCAGCTTTAGCATCATTCCTTCCAAAGAAATCCCAGGCCTGATCTCCTTTAGAATAGACTGGTTGGTCTCCTTGCAGTCCACAGGACTCTCAAGCGTCTTCTCCAACACCACAGTTCAAAAGCATCAATTCTTTGGCTCTCAGCTTTCTTCACAGTCCAACTCTCACATCCATACATAACCACTGGAAAAACCATAGCCTTGACTAGACGGACCTTAGTCGGCAAAGTAATGTGTCTGCTTTTTAATATGCTATCTAGGTTGGTCATAACTTTCCTTCCAAGGAGTAAGCGTCTTTTAATTTCACGGCTGCAGTCACCATCTGCAGTGATTTTGGAGCCCCAAAAAATAAAGTCTGACACTGTTTCTACTGTTTCCCCATCTACTTCCCATGAAGTGATGGGACCAGATGCCATGATCTTTGTTTTCTGAATGTTGAGCTTTAAACCAACTTTTTCACTGTCCTCTTTCACTTTCATCAAGAGGCTTTTTAGCTCCTCTTCACTTTCTGCCATAAGGGTGGTGTCATCTGCATATCTGAGGTTATTGATATTTCTCCCAGCAATCTTGATTCCAGCTTGTGCTTAGTCCAGTCCAGCCTTTCTTATGATGTACTCTGCATATAAGTTAAATAAGCAGGGTGACAATATACAGCCTTGACGTACTCCTTTTCCTATTTGGAACCAGTCTGTTTTTCCTGTAAGCAAATAACATACATGCCTATTTAAACTTGAGTTAAAGGTATTTGTGTTTATATACCTAGGTTTTAAATTTTCTGTAGATGGGTTTTGTTTTTCCTGTAGCAGTGTCAGGATCACAGTTCCCATCCTCTCCATACCTCTGCTTGATTATCTGATTAGTTAGTTCAGTCTCTCAGTCATGTCTGACTCTTTGCGACCTCATGGACTACAACATACCCTTCTCTGTCCATCACCAACTCCCGGAGCTTACTCAAACTCGTGTCCATTGTGTGGGTGAAGCCATCCAACCATCTCATCCTCTGTCATTCCCTCTCCTCCTGCTTTCAATCTTTTCCAGCATCAGGGTCTTTTCAAATGAGTCAGTTCTTCACATCAGGTGGCCAAAGTATGGAGTTTCAGCTTCAGCATCAGTCCTTCCAGTGAATATTCAGGACTGATCTCCTTTAGGATGGAGTGGTTGGATCTCCTTGCCATCCAAGGGACTCTCAAGAATCTTCTCCAACACCACAGTTCAAAACCATCAATTCTTTGCAGTCAGCTTTCTTTATAGTACGACTCTTACATTCATACATGACTACCGGAAAAACCATAGCTTTGACTTTATAGCTTTGACCTTTGTCAGCAAAGTAATGTCTCTGTTTTTGTGAATACAAAATAATGGAAGTAGTAAACATGATTATTTTTCACCAAAACTCAATTTCTAATATGAAAGATGGATATAATTACATTAAACTTCCAGTAGAGCCATTGATTTTATTGCTACTCTCCACCTACATATTTTTTCCCAAAATATTTCATAAAATTAAAATGAAAAGTGTTTCACTCACATACAAAAGGATGCCAATGTTTAATTAATTATGGCTTAAGCTTGAAAATTTCAATTTAAAACTTAAACATAATCCAAAGCAAGATGACAAAATTTTGATCTCTAGAAAATAATGCAAGATGTGAAGCTAAAACCGATTAGCGAATTTTCCAAAATGGACTTTAAGTGATATGGCATATATTAATAACAATAAACTAACCAGGCAAACCTGTGGACTTCCCTGGTGGCTCAGACAGTAAACCGTCTGCCTACAATGCAGGAACCCTGGGTTTGATTCCTGGGTCAGGAGATCCCCTGGAGAAGGAAATCGCAACCCACTTCAGTATTCTTGCCTGGAAAATCCCATGGACGGACAATCCTGGTAGGCTACAGTCCATGAGGTCACAAAGGGTCAGACATGACTGAAAGACTTCGCTTTCACAACCATGCAAACCAAACAAAATGTACAACTTAAACTTTTTTGATAACAAATTTTGAGCAATACATTGCAATTGAAATTAGAAAGAAATCACTAAAATAAAGGAATAAAATTTCATATAAACATTTAAAACATTAGTTCTCATAGACAAAGTTATGTTGTAGAAAATATGATAAAAAAACAAATAAATCAGAGATATGATAGACACAATGTAAAATATTTAGTGACTGTAGGTATATTTTCAATGTAATTTGTTGTTAAATTTGTCACTAAATGAGCTGAATCTTTCCAGATACATGTTATAAAAGAAGTTCATCTCCAAATAATATACTTAATTTACTTATGGGAAAAGCTGAGCAATGCTTTGTGTGGCATTAGGTGTCTGAGACATATCACAAAAGCAGTTAGATCACACTGGAAACCAGCTGTGTAGCAAATCAATAACATATCTAAATGATAAAAGTCTTGTAATATGGGGACAATACTGGGTTACAAATTGTCACATTTTAATGAGCAGCATAGAGAAGGAATAGAATGAAGAAGAGAAATGGCAGACTTGCAAGGGACATGTACAAGTGGAGGAAGGGTAAAAAAGGAAATAAGAATAGTGAACTGTGATAAAATGAGGGCTTTCTAGGTGGCTCAGCAGGCAAAGAATCCACCTGTAATGCACGAATGCAAGAGACATGGGTTTGATTTCTGAGTGAAGAAGATCCCCTGAAGGAGGGAAGCCACAATCCACTCCAGTATTTTTGCCTAGAGAATCCCATGGACTAGAGGAGCCTGGTGGGCTATGGCAGGGTTGCAAAGAGTTGGATGCAACTGAGCACACATGCATGTGATAAAATGCTGACTAGTTCTGGCTTTTAACCAGAAAACTTTTTACATCATTTTATTAATTTATGGGTATGTGCTCCTCCTCAAAAAAGGTTATATATGAAAAGAAAGTCCATCATCAGCAGTTGAAATACAATGTATTTGTTTTGTTTCATACAAAAAAGTTTGTAAATAGTAAAGATTATGCTTCACCCATCTGAGAAATCATTCATTATATATTAAAATTAAAATAAATAAATTTAAAACCATTCAATTATGGTTGGTAAGATTATTAATTATTGAGGCAGAAACATATAAACACCTCAAACTATGCATCAAATTTCAAATGGACTAAGAGTCAAAGGTAAAAATCCATAAATGATTACATGGGTATCTATGTAATTATATGTCTAACCTTCTGATGGCAAAATATTTTATTGCTGTTAAAATACATGAAAAAAACTGAATTAAAAAACTTTCTGGCCAATTAAGATTATAATGATTAAAAACAAAATAATTATATTCAGTGCTTGTGATTGAGGATTGCTTTTTACTAGGATCTCAACTATATGATTCTTCTTCCATGAAGTGACCAAAACCTGTGTATTTACATAAACTGAATCCTTGGTGATCATGTTTCTATTGAGTTGTCATGTAAAAATTTCCAGTGTACTAGCATTCACTTAAAAGGAATACTAAGCAATGCCTACAATGCAGGAAAAAGCAAGAGTGGTCCAGAAAAATATCTATTTCTGCTTTATTGACTATGCCAAAGCCTTTGACTGTGTGGATCACAATAAACTGTGGAAAATTTTGAGAGAGATGGGAATATCAGACAACCTGACCTGCCTCTTGAGAAATCTGTATGCAGGTCAGGAAGCAACAGTTAGAACTGGACATGGAACAACAGACTGGTTCCAAATAGGAAAAGGAGTCCGTCAAGGCTGTATATTGTCACCCTGCTTATTTAACTTCTATGCAGAGTACATCATGAGAAACGCTGGACTGGAAGAAACACAAGCTGGAATAAAGATTGCCGGGAGAAATATCAATAACCTCAGATATGCAGATGACACCACCCTTATGGCAGAAAGTGAAGAGGAACTAAAAAGCCTCTTGATGAAAGTGAAAGAGGAGAGTGAAAAAGTAGGCTTAAAGCTCAACATTCAGAAAACGAAGATCATGGCATCCGGTCCATCGCTTCATGGGAAATAGATGGGGAAACAGTGGAAACAGTGTCAGACTTTATTTTTTGGGGCTCCAAAATCACTGCAGAAGGTGACTGCAGCCATGAAATTGAAAGACGCTTACTCCTTGGAGGAAAAGTTATGACCAATCTAGATAGCATATTGAAGAGCAGACACATTACTTTGCCAACAAAGGTCCGTCTAGTCAGGCTATGGTTTTTCCAGTAGTCAAGTGTGGATGTGAGAGTTGGACTGTGAAGAAGGCTGAGCACTGAAGAATTGATGCGTTTGAACTGTGGTATTGGAGAAGACTCCTGAGAGTCCCTTGGACTGCAAGGAGATCCAAACAGTCCATTCTGAAGGAGATCAGCCCTGGGATTTCTTTGGAAGGAATGATGCTAAAGACTTACTCCTTGGAGGAAAAGTTATGACCAATCTAGATAGCATATTGAAGAGCAGACACATTACTTTGCCAACAAAGGTCCGTCTAGTCAAGGCTATGGTTTTTCCAGTAGTCAAGTGTGGATGTGAGAGTTGGACTGTGAAGAAGGCTGAGCACTGAAGAATTGATGCGTTTGAACTGTGGTATTGGAGAAGACTCCTGAGAGTCCCTTGGACTGCAAGGAGATCCAAACAGTCCATTCTGAAGGAGATCAGCCCTGGGATTTCTTTGGAAGGAATGATGCTAAAGTTGAAACTCCAGTACTTTGGCCACCTCATGCAAAGAGTTGACTCATTGGAAAAGACTCTGATGCTGGGAGGGATTGGCGGCAGGAGGAGAAGGGGACGACCAAGGATGAGATGGCTGGATGGCATCACTGACTCGATGGACATGAGTTTGAGTGAACTCTGGGAGTTGGTGATGGACAGGGAGGCCTGGCGTGCTCCGATTCATGGGGTCATGAAGAGTTGGACACGATTGAGCAACTGAACTGAACTGAACAATGTGGGAGACCAGGGTTCAGTCCGTGGGTCGGGAAGATCTGGAGAAGGAAATGGCAACCCACTCCAGTATTCTGGCCTGGAAAATCCCATGGATGGAGAAACCTGGTAGGCTAGAGTCCATGGGGTCGCAAAGAGTTGGACTCAACTGAGCGACTTCACTTTCACTTTCATTTTCAAGCAGTGCATCAGTGATAATGTCTGGTCTTCAGTATATTCTCCTTATTCTCATTGAGTAACAATGGCTCAATTGGCTATGAGGATTTAGAATCGGTCCCATCAGCCAATATTATTATCCCTTCACTAAAACCTGTGATCAACCTTGATCAACCAACTGATCAAGTTTACAGGTATGGGAAAGTGATATGTTTGCTTCCAGTGAAAGGGGAAATTTTCTTTTCTGTTCCTTTGTTAGTAAGTAGATGGCTCTAGAGTAGACGGCACCATATGTGACCTCTGCTTGGAGAAATATACCACATCTCATAGAACAGCATCCCATTTACATATCCCAGATGATTTTTATCATTGAGCCTCCAGTAGGTTATGCTTTGCCATGAACTGAATCCCATGATGATGTGTGAAATGTCAAAATGGCAGACAAAACATGAATGATGGTGCCGACAGAAACATTTCAGACTAGAAAGGCAAACACAGGTAGTAATCTGGTATGTGTATCTATTCATCTGAGGACCGATCACTACTCCTTCCATAATGCAAGAGGATGGTAGAAACAATCTGCCACCATAGCTGGTTCTGCCAGGATATTATGTCAGATCAAAGACTCAGAATTTGTTTTTGCAGTTGTCAGTCAGATCCTTAATAATGACTGATGGAAGGATACTGTGCACTTAGAGAGCACGCATTGCCTTTCTCCCTGCTGTCATGGACACATTATAAGCACATAGGAGGGCACCAGACAGAATTTCATAGGATGGGTCATCTTCCTTAATTATTAAGAGTCTCCTCTTCATGGGTGCTTTCTGGTCAGCATATTGTGGGACACAAATATCCTTTTATATTATATTCTGTCCCAGAGGCCTATTCATATGCTTCTCCTTAAGATTACTTTCCCATCCATCTTTCAATCTCACAAAGATTATATTTGTATATGAGCCTCTTGATGAACGTGAAAGAGGAGAGTGGAAAAGTTGGCTTAAAACTCAACATTCAGAAAATGAAGATCATGGCATCTGGTCACATCACATCATGGCAAATAGATGGGGAAACAGTGGAAACAGTGACAGACTTTATTTTTGGGGGCTCCAAAATCACTGCAGATGCTGACGGCAGGCATGAAATTAAAAGATGCTTGCTCTTTGGAAGAAATTTATGACCAACCTAGACAGCATATTAAAAGCAGAGTCATTACTTTGCTGACAAAAGTCCATCTAGTGAAAGCTATTTTTTTTTCAATAGTCATGCATGGATGTGAGAGCTGGACTATAAAGAAAGCTGAGTGCTGAAGAATTGATGCTTTTGAATTGTGGTGTTGGAGAAGACTCTTGAGAGTCCCTTGGACTCAGGGAGATCCAAGCAATCCATCCTAAAGGAAATCAGTACTGAATATTTTTTGGAAGGACTGATGCTGAAGCTGAAATGCCAATACTTTGGCCACCTAATGTGAAGAACTGACTCATCTGAAAAGACCTTGATTCTGGGAAAGATTGAAGGCGAGAGGAGAAGGGGATGACAGAGAATGAGATGGTTTGATGGCATCACCATCTCAAAGGACGTGAGTGTGAGTAAACTCTGGGAGTTGGTGATGGATCGGGAGGCCTAGCATGCTGCAGTCCATGGGGTTGCAAAGAGTCGGACATGACTGAGCAATTGAACTGAACTGATATACATATCTGTCTATCTGTATATTCTTTGAACCATATTAATGCAAGACTGGATTTTTGTAGTAGAAGTTTCAGTACATGAAATAAATTCAGAGCAATAGTCAAGGCGGTATGTGATTAATGCTATAATTGAAGGGTGAAGTTTTTTTGAGGTATAATTGATGTGTAACTTTATGAAGTGAAGTGAAAGTCACTCAGCTGTGTCCAACTCTTTGCTACCTGATAGACTGACTACATAGTTCATGGAATTCTCCAGGCCAGAATACTGGAGTGGGTAGGCTTTCCCTTCTCCAGGAAATATTCCCAGCCCAGGGATCGAACACAGGTCTCTTGCATTGCAGGCAGATTCTTTATCAGCTGAGCCACAAGGGAAGCCCAAGAATGCTGGAATGGATAGCATATCCCTTCTCCAGCAGATCTTCCTGAACCAGGAATTGAACCGGGGTGTCTCCTGCATCACAGGCAGATTCTTTACCAACTAAGCTATGTTAGTTTCAAATGTACAACATAACGATCCATTATTTGTATATATTGTGTCTAATATCCTATTAGTCTAATTAGTACCCATCCCCATATGTATTTGTGTATTTTTTTAATTATGGTGAGGATTTTAAACATTTACTCTCTTATTGAATTTCAAAAATATAACACATCCCCATGACTTATTTCATTTATAACTGAAAATCTGTCCCTTTGACACACTCCACCCATTTTCTTCACCCTCCATCCCTTGTCTCTGGGAACCACCAGTATGCATCTATGAGCTTGGCTGTTTTATGTTGTTGAGATCTTTAGTAGAGGGGGAAATTAAATATATCTGGGTGTGTGCATGCATACTAAGTCACTTCAGTTGTGTCCAGCTCTTTGCAAACCTATGGACTCTACCCTACCAGACTCCTTTGTCCATGGGTATGCTCTAGGCAGGAATACTGGAGTGCCATGCCCTCCTCCATGGGCCTTCCCAACCTAGGGTTCAAACTGGTGTTTGTTATGTCCCTTGCATTGGCAGACGGGTTCTTTAGAGCCACGTCGGAAGCCCATATCTGGGTGGAACAGGGTGAACATGAAGCACTTGAACTTGATGGGTACTAAAATTTCAGCTGAAGAAATAGTCTTGCTCTTTTTTAAAAGAAGAAATGCATATGCTTCAGTGTTCTTTCAGCATATGCTGGTTCATGTATATAAACCACTCTTCCTGCACATACATTTTTAGATCTCAACAAAGGATGAGAGACACATGTACACAAAATGAATATATAACAGCAATGATAATTTCTTGTTAAATTGTTTTTGCTTCACCAGTCTCATATTCCCATAATAGATATTTTGTTTTTGCTTTGGCTCTATCCCTTCATTCTGTCTGGAGTTATTTCTCCACTAATCTCCAGTAGCATATTGGGCACCTATTGACCTGGGGAGTTTCTCTTTTGCTATCCTATCATTTTGCCTTTTCATACTGTTCATGGGGTTCTCAAGGCAAGAATACTGAAGTGGCTTGCCATTCCCTTCTTCAGTGGACCACATTCTGTCAGACCTCTCCACCATGACCCTCCCATCTTGGGTTGCCCTGCAGGCATGGCTTGGTTTCATTGAGTCAGACAAGGGTGTGGTCCTAGTGTGATTAGATTGACTAGTTTTCTGTGAGTATGGTTTCAGTGTGTCTGCCCTCTGATTCCCTCCCGCAACACCCACCATCTTATTTGGGTTTCACTTACCTTGAGCGGGGGTATCTCTTCACGACTGCTCCAGCAGAGCCACTGCACCTTACCTTTGACGAGGGGTATCTCCTCACCGCCACCGTTCCCGACCCTCAACGTAGGATAGCTCCTCTAGGCCCTCCTGGGCCCGCCCAGCCACCACTCCTCGGGTTTCTCCTCCAGGCCGCCGGCCCTGGCCTCGGGCGTGGGTGGCTTGTCTCAGCTGCCGCTCCTGGCCTCGAGGGCGAGGTGGCTTCTCCTGGCGATGTCGGTAGCTCTCGGCCACGCTCAAGTGTGGCTTGAGCCTCCGCCGCCTGCGCTCAAGTGCGGCTTCTGTTTTCTTCCATCTTCTCTTCTTTTATTCTATTCCTAGTGGCATTATGAAACCTCATTTTAATCAACCATACTCAAACAAGTGCAGTATTTTAATCCAGTTCAGATCCTACCTACACCAAGCCTGGAAAAAAAAAAAAAAAGAATTATTTTAACTGTTCTCACTTTAATGATCACAAGCTCAAATGGATTCATCATGGAATGAGATGATCATGAAACTCCTCCCCAGTCCATGCACTTTTGCTGTCCTAAAGCTCCTATAACCTTCTCTCCAAACTTCTCTCTCACATTATAATATTAATCTCTGTCTCACTGAGAAAAATAAATTAAAGGAGAAATTTCAAAATCTGAAACTACCAACTCCCGTCTCCCAAGATCCTCAATAATCATTTTTATTAAACTGCAACATCCTCATTCCTGATACACTTCATAGTCTTACTCTCTTTTTTTAGAGCAGTTTCATCACTCTGTTATAAAGAATAATTTACTTATATTGTTTATGGTTTGTCTCCATTGACTCTATCTCTGAGCGCCTAGAATAGTGTCTAGCTCACAGTGCCCACCAGTATTTGTTGAAGTGCTCATCTATATAATAACTTATTTATCTGTACCTTAAGACCTCACTTATGTTCTAATTCTGATGTCCTGTTATAATCATCCACTGTTGAAAATGTAAACTTAATTAAATACTCATTAATTTATTATTCATGTATTATTCATTGAAAGAATTATTTATGATTGTCAATAACTAGTTACAAGTAATTACTGCTTAATAATTAATTGGTAGTGATGGTCTTTATTCATCATTTATTCAATTATTCATAAATAATTTAATAATAGAGCCATGACTATTTCTAATATGATTTCATTAATTCAAGCCTTACATATACTTCCTACCTATGTGCAAGATGTATTATCTATGAGTTTCTTTTTCAGGTTACTTAAAGATGAGTTAGACCTATTTCAGTTGCCTCATTTTGCAATGTTTTCTGACACTTGTGAAATCATGGTTTTTAACATTTTATGAGCCACCTACTCCAATTGCCTATTCTATATTTTTAGTTACACAATTTTTTTAACAGTTTCTAACTGAGATATTTTTTTAAACATCTAAAACCAAGACTCTTCTAGGTTATTATGAGTTTTGCCTAGTTTTATAGTTACTCAGCCAATTCCTAATACAATAGATTTACTCCCCTTATACTTATAGAGGCCATCAGAAGCATGAAAGTCACAACTCTCTTTGTACATTCATTTATGTAGTGCTTAATGAAATAACATAATTAAAGCTATAAAATAAACTGACATTAAAAAGTTTGAAAACCAAGAGAACTGACTTACTTTCCTATTACTATTATTAAAAATTACAATTTTAGCAGGTCAACACAAATTAATTATCTTACAGTTCTAGATGTCAAAAGTCCAAAAAAGTCTTACTAGGCTGAACTTGAGGTGTCAGCAGAATTGCATTTATTTCAGATCCTCTAAAAGAGAATGTTGTTGCTGTTCAGTCACTAAGTCATGCCCAACTCTTTGTGACCCCATGGACTGTAGCATACTAGGCTTTCCTGTCCTTCATCATCTCCCGGAGTTTGCTCTAACTCATGTCCGTTGAGTCAGTGATGCCATCCAACCATCTCATTCTCTGCCATCTTCTGCCTTCGCTTCAATCCTTCCCAGCATCCAGGTCTTATCTAATAAGTCAGCACTTTGCATTAGGTTGCCAAAGTATTGGAGCTTCAACTTCAGCATCAGTCCTTCCAATGAACATTCAGGGCTGATATCCTTTAGGACTGACTGGTTTGATTTCCTTGCAGTCCAAGGACTCTCAAGAGTCTTCTCCAGCACCACAGTTCAAAAGTATCAATTCTTCTGCATTCAGCCTTATGTATGGTCCAACTCCCACATCAATACACGACTACTGGCAAAACCATAGCTGTGACCATATGGACCATTGTTGGCAAAGTGACATCTCTGCTTTATCTAGGCTTGTCACAGCCTTCCTTCTAAGAAGATCAACTTCAGCATCAGTCCTTCCAATGAACATTCAGGGCTGATATCCTTTAGGACTGACTGGTTTGATTTCCTTGCAGTCCAAGGACTCTCAAGAGTCTTCTCCAGCACCACAGTTCAAAAGTATCAATTCTTCTGCATTCAGCCTTATGTATGGTCCAACTCCCACATCAATACACGACTACTGGCAAAACCATAGCTGTGACCATATGGACCATTGTTGGCAAAGTGACATCTCTGCTTTATCTAGGCTTGTCACAGCCTTCCTTCTAAGAAGCCAGTGCCTTTTAATTTCAAAAGAGAATATTTTTTTACAATTTATGTATTCTAAAGGTCACATATTCCTTGCTGGTGATTTCTTCCTTAGACTCCTTGCTGGTGACTTCTTCCTTGGACAAAGCCAACAGGACAGGGCAGATCTTCTTTCTCTTTTTTCCTTTCCTTATCCTTTAGCTCTCTCAATTTGGCCCTCTGAATTCCATTTTTAAAAGATCTCTGTGACAAGACTGCACCCATTTGGATAATCCAGGAAAAATATTCTTGTCTCAAAATCTTTAACACTTCTATGTAGTCCTTTTGCCATGTAATATAATATATTCAAAGGTCCTGGAGATTTGAATATGGACATCTTTAGAGACAGTCTTCTTTCTTACAGAAGTCAAACAGTTCATCTCTTCGAAACAAAAGTATATCCAGGTATTGTTCAGCAGAGAATAACTTGCAAGTGTCTAGAGGTAGTTGTGCTTTAAGCATCAGTACAAAATTTTAAAGAGGGAAACGAGAGTGTCATTGAGCTTCAAAACCTGTTAAAGAGAAGTCTATTAAAATATTCTCCTTTGAATATCTATTACACTTTATCTTCCATTATGTTTGTCCTATTAGTACTATATTATTAATTTTCCATGTTAATAAATAGACCTGCCATTGTGTGTTCCCATATTAAAAGTGAAAAAGTTATTTAATCATTTATGTATTAATAAGATTGTATTTTCTAGTTTTTTTTTTTTTTTTGCAATCAAGGGTATAATAAATATCCTTGGGAAATAGATGGGGAAACAGTGGAAACAGTGTCAGACTTTATTTTTGTGGGCTCCAAAATCACTGCAGATTGTGACTGCAGCCATGAAATTAAAAGACACTTACTCCTTGGAAGAAAAGTTATGACCAACCTAGATAGTATACTCAAAAGCAGAGACATTACTTTGCCGACTAAGGTCCGTCTAGTCAAGGCTATGGTTTTTCCTGTGGTCATGTATGGATGTGAGAGTTGGACTATGAAGAAGGCTGAGTGCTGAAGAATTGATGCTTTTGAACTGTGGTGCTGGAGAAGACTCTTGAGAGTCCCTTGGACTGCAAGGAGATCCAACCAGTCCATTCTGAAGGAGATCAGCCCTGGGATTTCTTTGGAAGGAATGATGCTAAAGTTGAAGCTCCAGTACTTTGGCCACCTCATGCGAAGAGTTGGATGGTATCACGGACTTGATGGACGCGAGTCTGGGGAATTCCGGGAGATGGTGATGGACAGGGAGGCCTGGCGTGCTGAGATTCATGGGGTCACAAAGAGTCAGACACGACTGAGAGACTGAACTGAACTGAACTGAACTTGTACATGTTTCCTTCTTTAGTGAAATAGGTATATATTTTTTCTAAGACATAGTCTACAGAATTCTACTTTAAGTGGAATCAACAGATGAATTAAGCTAATGCTATCATAAGACCCAGACAAACAGTTCTCCAAATGACTGAGGTAATATACATTTCAACCTCTATTTTAACATGCTTTTTTTACACAAACACAGTAAAACTGAATGAAACAAATTTTTTTCTCAAGTTAATTATTGACATACATTTCAATTCGTTTAATTAAACATTGACATCATTTTAATTCCTTGTTCTCTATTAACTAATGAGGAAGGGAAATGTATATATTCAAATTCACTTAAACAATAATTTATAAGACTTTGAAGTTAAAGTAACCCAAAATAGCAATTTGTAGCATTGGTGTAGTACTGCCAGAATCTGTTCTGAAACACTAGCATGTGATGTTCGCCAGTAGTAGTGGCCAAGGATGAAAACTTGATTTCACTCCAGTGACCATGATATGGTGATGGCATGAGCAGTTATCAGGGTGCCAGGGACAGAGGGAGAATAATATATTCCACAGACTCTGTGCCATCATTTTGGCACAGTTTCTCACAACCATAACTCCTGTGATTCCATACCACCAGAAACACTCTCCACCTAACTTGACAACTAATTCCAAATTATTCAACTGATTCTGTGACATAATCAATATATAAACATGTGCATGTGTGTGTGTATATATATATATTTATATACATGTATGTGTGTGTATATACTAGAGTAGGAAATGGAAATCCACTCTAGTATTCTTGTCTGGAAAATTCCATAGATAAAGGAGCCTGGCAGGCTACAGTCCATGGGGTTGCAAAGAGTCAGACATGACTAAGCACACACAGCATATATATATACAATTTAACATCATACACACACACACACAATGCAATTCAAATAGATTAATATGTACAGCTTAGAATAGGTTAAGAAAGATATGGAGTTTCAGGAGGGGAGAAAAGGGGCTGGTGGTAAATTTTAAATAATCTAGGTTGTGATCTTCTTTGCATGACCTTTCCACATGCATTTTAATAATACCAGGGAAAGTATAATTATAGAATACTGAAGTACCCCAATAAATAATCAACTGGGTGTATAAAATTATATTAATTTTCACTTTTTTCCTTTATTATAAAGTGTTCAATGCTTGTATCTATCTCCTTTCAGAGAATGCTCTATATTTCCAAGTCATTTCCCAAGTTGTTCAATATCTTAATTTCTCAGTCACATGGCATCACAGACACTATGCTATTCAGACTTCCCATCAGGGCAAATCCATTTCTTCAGCAGAATAAAATGTGTTGTATATCTATCTTTTGAAATAAAAGTCTTGTAAAAAGTAAATATTCTCTGAAACATAATTAATAAAATTGTGCTAATGATGAATCCTTAGAACACCTGCTATAAAAGAAAGGGTCACCATCCATCTTATTTTTGTCTCCTAGTCCCTGCTTACTCAATCAAAAATAGGCAGACGATGGAGTGAACACCTATATTATGACACTGAAAAATGGGGCATAAAATGATTTATAATTGATTTTTTCACAAACTCACAAAATCCTGACTATTTCCTGGTCAACATAAGTGTTGAGACCCTCATTACACTAAAATTATAACATTTATTGCTACTGCTGCTGCTGCTGCTGCTGCTATGATGAATCCTTAGAACACCTGCTATAAAAGAAAGGGTCACCATCCATCTTATTTTTGTCTCCTAGTCCCTGCTTACTCAATCAAAAATAGGCAGACGATGGAGTGAACACCTATATTATGACACTGAAAAATGGGGCATAAAATGATTTATAATTGATTTTTTCACAAACTCACAAAATCCTGACTATTTCCTGGTCAACATAAGTGTTGAGACCCTCATTACACTAAAATTATAACATTTATTGCTACTGCTGCTGCTGCTGCTGCTGCTACTAAGTCACTTCAGTCGTGTCTGACTCTATGGGACCCCATAGACGGCAGCCCACAAGGCTCCCCCATCCCTGGGATTCTCCAAGCAAGACCACGGGAGTGGGTTGCCATTTCCTTCTCCAATATTTATTGCTAAGAATGTATTAATTATCTGATTCACCTATAGTTTACAAATACATTAACTAGGACAGACTATGGTAGTTACTTAGTGAACAGTACATTCAGATCAGTTCAGTTCAGTTTCTCAGTCCTGTCCGACACTTTGTGTTCCCATGACTGAAGCAGGCCAGGCTTCCCTGTTTATCACCAACTCCTGGAGTTTACCCAAACATCTCCATTGAGTTGGTCATGCCATCCAGCCATCTCATTCTCTGTCGTCCCCTTATCCTCCTGCCCCTAATCACTCCCAGCATCAGAGTCTTTTCCAATGAGTCAACTCTTCGCATAAGGTGGTATTGGAGTTTCAGCTGTAGCATCAGTCCTTCCAATGAACACCCAGGATTGATCTCCTTTAGAATGAACTGGTAGGATCTCCTTGCACTCCAAAGGACTCTCAAAGGAAGAAATGGAGAACCCCAGAGCTAGTAGAAGGAAAGAAATCATAAAAATTAGGGCAGAAATAAATGCAAAAGAAACAAAAGAGACCATAGCAAAAATCAACATAGCCAAAAGCTGGTTCTTTGAAAGGATAAACAAAATTGACAAACCATTAGCCAGACTCATCAAAAAACAA
>SJXQ01003445.1:0-13776 GCA_006408695.1 Aepyceros melampus
TGTGGCTCAGATAATGAACTCCTGATTGCCAAATTCAGACTTAAATTGAAGAAAGTAGGGAAAACCACCAGACCATTCAGGTATGACCTAAATCAAATCCCTTGTGATTATACAGTGGAAGTGAGGAATAGATTTAAGGGATTAAGTCTGATAGATAGAGTGCCTGATCAACTATGGAATGAGGTTCGTGACATTGTACAGGAGACAGGGATCAAGACCATCCCCATGGCAAAGAAATGCAAAAAATCAAAATGGCTGTCGGGGAGGCCTTACAAATAGCTGTGAAAAGAAGAGATGTGAAAAGCAAAGGAGAAAAGGAAAGATATAAGCATCTGAATGCAGAGTTCCAAAGAATAGCAAGAAGAGATAAGAAAGCCTTCTTCAGCAATCAATGCAAAGAAATAGAGGAAAAGAACAGAATGGGAAAGACTAGAGATCTCTTCCAGAAAATTACAGATACGAAGGGAACATTTCATGCAACGATGGGCTTGATAAAGGACAGAAATGGTATGAACCTAACAGAAGCAGAAGATATTAAGAAGAGGTGGCAAGAATACAAAGAAGAACTGTATAAAAAAGATCTTCAAGACCCAGATAATCATGATGGTGTGATCACTCACCTAGAGCCAGATATCCTGGAATGTAAAGTCAAATGGGCCTTAGAAAACATCATTACAAACAAAGCTAGTGGAGATGATGGAATTCCAGTTGAGCTATTACAAATCCTGAAAGATGATGCTGTGAAAGTGCTGCACTCAATATGCCAGCAAATGTGGAAAACTCAGCAGTGGCCACAGAATTGGAAAAGATCAGTTTTCATCCCAGTCCCAAAGAAAGTGTACTTTAGTTCATGCCATTTTCCACATCCAGGATTGAATAATTGTCCCACTGGTGTATTAGAGGTCATTGACTCTTCTGGTGATTTTGACTTAAAAAATGTAGGCCGACTCTTATAAGCATAGCACCATTTTAGTGGCAAGTATGAGTGAGATCAGCATGCTCTCCTCTGCCATTGACCTGAATCTGACATGACTGAAGCGTGTATGCAGTAGATTGAATGTGTCCTCCTGAAGCCCATATGTTGAAACCCTAACCTCAGGTGGGGGTCTTTGGGAGATGATTAGGTCATGAGGGTGGAGTCCACATGAAAGGGGTGAAGTGCCCTTCTAAAAGGAATCCCAAAGGGCCCCTCACACTTCAGCCTTGTGGGGACACAGGGAGAAGATGGTATCCCATGAACCAGGATGGGTTTTTCCCCACAAGGCACATAATCTGCCTGTACTTGATCTTGACCTTTGTACCCTTCAGAACCATGAGGAATAAAGAAATGTTTGTTGTCTAAGCCCCCCAGTATTTTGTTATGCCAGCCCCATGGACGAGGTCAGTGTTCTATAATTTTAAACCTTTCTCTTCCCTTTCCTTGCTCTTCTCTTCTCCATTACTCTTTTCCTCTCTTTTCATGATTCTTTTTTTTTTCCTTCCTCCCTTCCCCACTTTGTTCTACAGATATTAAGCATGTAGCCTTGGGAAGCTTACAGATTAGTGGTTGAAACATGTACTTCAAAAGAAATCACAGAAATCTCTGACTGCAAACTGTGATAAGTGCTTAAGCAAAAATGTGGGTGCTGTGAGAATATGATAGAGATTCAGCCCTGCCTGTGGCATCAGAGAACACTTCCCTGGGGAGCTGACAGTTGGGCTGATTTGGGATTAACTAGATGATAAAGAAAGATGCGTTTTCCAGACAGAGAAAACAGAATGTGCTTAAAGAATTAAGTTGAAGAGCAATAGTTTTGCTTAGAGGTGTGTGTGTGTGTGTGTGTGTGTGTTACTCTCTCAGTGATATCCAACTCTTTGCCACCCTATGGACTGTAGCCTGGCAGGCTCCTCTGTCCACTGGGATTCTCCAGGCAAGAATACTAGAGTGAGTTGCCATGCCATCCTTCAGGGGATCTTTCCAACCCAGGGATCAAACTCGAGTCTTTTATGTCTCGGGCATTGGCAAGCGGGTTCTCTACCACCCTAGCGCCACCTGGGAAGCTGAGAGATGAGGCAAGGGCAAATCACACCAAGGTTTGTAGGGTCTGCTTGTTCTCGCTTAGAATTCTGGCTTCAGTCCTAAGAGTGGGTCTTAACATGAAATACTTCTGTGTGCCCAAGTGGCTCAAGGACCACACTGAGCCCAATGAGCTACTGTTCATATATGTTCATATACTATATGTTCTCTGATTTTCACGCAACAGTGCTAACCGCATAGCTCCTTACTGACTGTATGTGTCCACTGGGGCTGCCATCACAGAATGCACAGACTAGATGGCTTAAAACAGAAACTTATGTTCTCAAAGTTCTGGAGGTTCAAGTTCAACACCAAGATGCCATCAGGGTTGCCTCCTTGTGAGGACTCTCTTCCTGGCTTGTAGATGGCTACCTTCTTACTGCATTCTTACGTGACTTCTGTATGTGCTGGGAGTGGGGGCGAGGGAGATCAATATCTAGTGTCTCTTCTTAGACACATGGATCCCATTGCTCATTGCAGCCCTATTTACAATAGCTAGAACATGGAAGCAACCTAGATGTCCATCAACAGATGAATGGATAAAGAAGTAATATTCCACAATGGAATATTACTCAGCTATAAAAAGGAACGCATTTGAGTCAGTTCTAATGAGGTGGATGAACCTAGAACCTATTATACAGAGTGAAGTGAGTCAGAAAGAGATAAATACCATATTCTAACACATAAATACAGAATCTAGGGAAATCATATTGAAGAATTTATTTACAGGGCAACAGTGGAGAAACAGACATAGAGAATAGACTTATGGACATGAGGAGAGGGGAGGAGAGGCTGAGATGTATGGAAAGAGTAACATGGAAACTTACATTACTAAATATAAAATAGATGGCCAATGGGAATTTTCTGTATGGTTCAGGAAACTCAAACAGAGCTCAGGGGTTCTGTATCAACCTAGAGGGGTGGGATGGGGAGATGTGTATAAGAGACAGCATATATATTATATTCATACAACTGTATATATAACATTTATAGTGACTCCACACTCCTAATGCCTTTGCCGTGAAGAAGTAACATCTGTAAGTCGGAAAAACTACAGAAGATTTTCATTAATAAACACGTAACATCTTTTTGTTGCATGAAAGGTCAAGTTTAAAATTGAATCCAGATTATAATTCTGTCATTTATTAATTATTGCAAATTACATGCCTTTTTGATCTTTGATACTACATATAGTAAAATAAGCATGCTATATTTTTATATATATAATTGTATACATTATTGTTATAATTATATACATTATGTATCAGTTGTCTATACAGCCATCTTTGATATTTATCCACCCATCTATCTTATCTATATTCTGTATCACCTATCTATAAATCCATCTATATCTATTAGTCAATCTATCTATAATCTCATCAATCCATCTATTTGTATTGATCCATCTATCTATTTGTGTATGTGCCGGGAGCCAGCATGGGAGATCCCACCCATGACAAGGTCATGCGGAAGAGTCCTGATAAGCAAGGCCTCAGGACTCGATGGACACCCTGGACTTGCTCGAGCATCTACCCCCAAACCAGAATCTGTGTGTCTTACTATTTTATGTCTTTCACCAACTCTTCTGACATTAACAGGGGGCTGTCTTTGACCACATTTCTCTGNGGGGTGGGATGGGGAGGGAGATGGGAGGGAGGTTCAAAAGGGAGGGGATATATGTATACCTATGGCTGATTCATGGACAAGGAAATGGCAATCCACTCCAGTACTGTTGCCTGGAAAATCCCATGGACAGAGGAGCTTGGTAGGCTACAGTCCATGTGGTCGCAAAAAGTCGGACACAACTGAGCGACTTCACTTTTCATGGCTAATTCATGTTGAGGCTTGAGAGAAAACAGCAAAATTCTGTAAAGCAATTATCCTTCAATACAAATAGTTTTTTAAAAATCTAACATCTTTTCTTATAAGGACACCATTCGTATCAAGTTGGAGCCCACCATTTGACTTCATTTAACTCTTAATTACTGTCCTAAAGGCCCTATCTCCAAATAGAGTCACATTTGGGGGTTAGAGCCTCATATATCAATTGGTGGTGGTGAGGTGGGGGCTGGGGAGACACAATTCAGCACATAACACTTACCTGTCACAATCTGGAGTGTGACATCTACTGATTGTCCAGGACAATACCTCGTGATTTACAGTGGGTAGGTGTCTTAGAAGAGGACAGACCTTAAAGCTCTGTGGCACTGGGGCTTCTCCCTTTGAATGCCAGTGAAAGAGCCAAACAGAACCTGGTTCTGTTAGGTCAGCATGCTCCATCATGGAAGCCCCAGGACTTGGGATGGATTGACTCGCTGCAGCTCTAAGGTGGGCCTAGGTCATCACCGTGGACAGATGGTGCTTGGTTGCTGGGATGCTGCAGGCCAGTGGGAAAGTTAACACAAAGCCTGAACACAGAGAGATGCTGAGACTGCCAGAGGCAACCCTCAGAGTCTCGTGGCAGCCGGTGATAACAGTCAGCTTCAAGAATCATGTGAGACCGGCTGTATTTAACAAGGCCACAGAGAAGAGAACTAGGAAACTTAGGTAATGCGCTGTCCTTGCGCTTTTTGTGAGAACAGTGGTAACTATATTAACTACCTTTGGCTTGTGGGGCTTGTGCTTTTGCCTGGGTCTTTTAAACTAGTGATCCTTCAAAAAGTCACCTATAAGGAAAGATCCTAAGGAAATGAATAAGCATGTCATTCTTAAGGGTATTTTCTGGACATGTTGATACAGACGGCATCAGCAGGGCCATGAGCAGTCTAGGATGGGGAAGACAGAGAAACGTGTTTTTTTTTGTTTTTGCCAGTTTTGCAAGCTATCAAAGAAAGGTTTATCATTTTCTCCCCAATGACATGAGTTTATTGATTACATTTGTACTTTCCCCACTTTACCTTTTATTTATTCTTATTATAAGATTCTATAATGAGATGAAATTATATAGGATGAATTTCAGTCTCTTATAGATTGGAAAAGGATCAGTGAAGTAAAACTTAGAATAACAGAATCCCCATCCTACACTCTGATAGATATAGTATATATAAGTATAAGCTATATCTGTCTTAAGTGTCTTATGGGTTTTCAGGCTTCATATGTGGCATAAAAAGTGAAAACCTGGAGAAAAAGGACATTTGCCAGGAAACATGATGCAAAGAGAGGGACTATGATGTGATAGGCTAATAAATTATCAAACAGGTGCTCGGAATAAGATGCTGTACTAGGCATTTAAGGACATCAGTCAGTCAGTTCAGTCACTCAGTCATGTCCAACTCTTTGCAACCCCGTGAACCGCAGCATGCCAGGCATCCCTGTCCATCACCAACTCCCAGAGTCCACCTAAAACCATGTCCATTGTGTTGGTGATGCCATCCAACCATCTCATCCTCTGTTGTCCCCTTCTCCTCCTGCCCTTAATCTTTCCCAGCATCAGGATCTTTTCAAATAAGTCAACTCTCCACATCAGGTGGCCAAAGTATTGGAGTTTCAGCTTCAACATCAGTCCTCCAATGAACACCCAGGACTAATCTCCTCTAGGATGGACTGGTTGGATCTCCTTACAGTCCAAGGGGCTCTCAAGAGTCTTCTCCAACACCACAGTTCAAAAGCATCAATTCTTTGGTGATCAGCTTTCTTCACAGTCCAACTCTCACATCCATACATGACCACTGGAAAAACCATAGCCTTGACTAGACGGACCTTTGTTGGCAAAGTAATGTCTCTGCTTTTGAATATGCTCTCTAGGTTGGTCATAACTTTCCTTCCAAGGAGTAAGCGTCTTTTAATTTCATGGCTGCAATCACCATCTGCAGTGATTTTGGAGCCCCCAAAAATAAAGTCTGACAGTGTTTCCACTGTTTCCCCATGTATTTGCCATGAAGTGATGGGACCAGATGCCGTGATCTTCATTTTCTGAATGTTGAGCTTTAAGCCAACCTTTTCCCTCTCCCCCTTCACTTTCATCAAGAGGCTTTTGAGTTCCTCTTCACTTTCTGCCATAAGGGTGGTGTCATCTGCATATCTGAGGTTATTGATATTTCTCCCAGCAATCTTGATTCCAGCTTGTGCTTCTTCCAGTCCAGACCATGATCTTCGTTTTCTGAATGTTGAGCTTTAAGCCAACTTTTTCACTCTCCTCTTTCACTTTCAACAAGAGGCTTTTTAGCTCCTCCTCACTTTCTGCCATAAGGGTGGTGTCATCTGCATATCTGAGGTTATTGATATTTCTCCCAGCAATCTTGATTCCAGCTTGTGCTTCTTCCAGTCCAGCGTTTCTCATGATGTACTCTGCATAGAAGTTAAATAAGCAGGGTGACAATATACAGCCTTGACGTACTCCTTTTCCTATTTGGAACCAGTCTGTTGTTCCATGTCCAGTTCTAACTGTTGCTTCCTGACCTGCATATAGGTTTCTGAAGAGGCAGGTCAGGTGGTCTGGTATTCCCATCTCTTTCTCCGAATTTTCCACAGTTTATTGTGATCCATTAAGGACATGTAAAGATTTAAAAACAACCAAGGAATTCACATTTTAAGTTAGATTAGCTGTAAGTCTAAGTAAAATATAAAATGTCAAGTAATTGAAGGAAAGTAATACAGATAAGGTATCAGAAAGGGGTATGTGATTTATTGCCAAATGACTAGTACTACCAATCAAGAGATTTTCTATACTAGCATGAACTCTGTAACAACAAGGGCTATACATGCAGGGTTTAGCATAGTGGTAGACACTGATTGGAATGAATGAATGAATGGTGCTTTTGCTTGTTTGTTAAACAGGCATAACTTATATATAGCCAAATACACAAATTCTGAATGTAGACTCAATTCTCTGTATCTATGTCTATGCACAAAACTACCTCCAGATAAAGACATAGAACATTTCTAGGACACTGGAAGGTTCTTTCATGCCTCTCCCAATCTGTGCTGCACAATACCATACTTACTGCTGTCATTGTACTGTAATTCACCCTGTCTTTGAACTTAGTATAAATGGAATTGGACAGTGGTTCTCTTTGGCTTAAGATTCACCCTGCTGTTGCTTTTGTAGTTGCAGTAGCTTGCATTCACAGTTGATTTGGTTTTTTTTTTTTTTCATTTCTGTCCATTGTTCTTAATGGACATTTGGGTTTCAAGTTTGAAGCTATTATGAAAACAGCCACTGTGAACATTTTCAAATTTGCCTTTTGATGGATATAAACACTCACTTCTCCTGAATATATATCCATTAGTGGAGTTTCTGTGTCATAGAATATTGTTATCTTTAGCCGACATTTTTTTTGAAGTGATTATATCAATTTATATTCCCACCAGCAGTGTAAGAGAATTTAAATACAGATTCTGAATTGTTTTGTATGTTTCAGTAAACTTTATTCAAAATGTATAAAGACTCTGGTCATTATAACTTGAGGGAGGGAATGAATTTTTCCTAATATTGCTCATATTTCCAGATTCTGAACTCTCATGGCCAGACACAATGTAGGCATTTAGTCAATATTTGAGTGGATTCTGAGATAACATCCATAGTTCAGAAAAGAAGGCAAATATGAGAGCAGAGCATTGTGGCAACCAATTATTTAATTCTGTCTTTTACTTATCAAGACTTCCCATCATCAGTTTCATGATGCCATTGATTCTGCAATCAGAGTCTCTGCTAATTGAGAGTCTGTGCTGTGCCCAAAACTCTGTCCTACTGTTGCTACAAGGGTGTTGAGCGAGGCCCATAGTAACACACTGGCTGGAGCAGGATTGTGTTCGCGACCAGAGTTTCCCTGTGCTCCTTCCTCAGGATAGATTGTGGGCTACACCCTAAGAGGAATCTCTGACAGGGCCCTGCGGTGGTGTTGGGCTGGGCTCAGGTGAGGTGTACACCAAGTAGGATAGGAATTAGGCCGAGAATGCTTTCCAGAAATTTCCTCGGTTTGGCTCTCTTATCAAGAAAGATCTCTTGTTTTGTTTTTGTGGAGATGAACAAGGAAAACCACAAAGCATGGCTGTGAGTTATGTGAGTCAGGATATATATGCAGTGTGACTGTTGGTCACAGTTGCTTTAAAATAATAAAAGCTGACATCGGGCACCTCCTGTGTACCAGCTATTCTTGTTCAGTCCTCATTACAACCCTATGAAATAGATACTCTTAGTCGCTCCATTTCACTGATTAGGGAACCAAAGAACAGAGGAAAAACAGAACTCTCCCAAGGTCACGCGGCTAGAGAGGGGCAGAGAGGAATTTGAATGTGGATAGTTCTGGAGACTGGGCTCTTGGCTGCTTCCTGCATGACAGTTACCTATTACTTGTGACTTTCAGCTTTGCAATTCATAGTCTTTATTTCTTTGAGCCTCATAGGAGTTGACTATTAGACAACTTTTAATATTTCAATGATTTTTGCGTGTAACTTCCCCCTGGAATGCAGATTTGTAGTCTGAAGGAAGTATATAGTCAGCCCTCCAAATCTGCAGGTTCTGTATCTGCAGATTCGACCAACTACAAATGGAAACTATTCAGGAAAAAACATTTTCAGAAAATTTCAGGAGCAGAACTTGAATTGTGGTGTGCCGGCAACTGCAGGTGTACCTTGGCAGTATTGAGGATTTGGCCCCAGACCACTGTGGCAAAGTGACTATTGCAGTAACGTGAATCATATGAAGTTTCTGTCTTCCCAGTGCACATAAAAATTATGCGTATACTATACTGGAGTCTATTCCGTGTCCAATAGCATTATGTTTTAAAAAGCAATGTATGTGCCTTAAAATAAAAATACGTTATTGGGACTTCTCTGGTGGTCCAGTGGTTAAGACTTCACCTTCCAGTATAGGGGGTGTGAGTTCAATCCCTGGTTGAGGAGCTAAGATCCCACATGCCTCGTGGCCAAAAACCAAAACATAAAACAGAAATAATCCTGTAACAAATTCCAGACTTTACAAATAGTCCACATAAAAAGAAATCTTAAAGAAAAATATTCTATTACTAAAGATTAATAACCATCATCTGAGCCTTCAGTTCAATTCAGTCGCTCAGTCATTTCTGACTCTTCGCGACCCCATGAATCGCAGCAAGCCAGGCCTCCCTGTCCATCACCAACTCCCAGAGTTCACTCAGACTCACATCCATCGAGTCAGTGATGCCATCAAGCCATCTCCTCCTCGGTTGTCCCCGTCTCCTCCTGACCCCAATCCCTCCCAGCATCAGAGTCTTTTCCAATGAGTCAGCTCTTCGCATGAGGTGGCCAAAGTACTGGAGTTTCAGCTTTAGCATCATTCCTTCCAAAGAACACCCAGGGCTGATCTCCTTCAGAATGGACTGGTTGGATCTCCTTGCAAAGCCTTCAGTTGAGTCCTAATTATTTTTGTAATAGTAACATCAAAGATCACTAATCACAGATCACCATGACAAAAATTATAATAATAATGAAAATATTTGAAATATTGCAAAAGTTATCAAAATGTTACAAAGTGAGCAAATGCTGTTGGAAAAATGGCATCTATAGACTCACTTGACACAGAGTTGCCACCAGCCTTCAATTTCCAAAAAAATACAGTATCTTTTAAGTGCAGTAAAGTGAAGAGCAGTAAAAGGAGGGAAGTATGCTTATATCTATGGGGTCGCACAGAGTCAGACACGACTGAAGTGACTTGCAGCAGCAGCAGCATGCCTATATTTAAATAGCATTCACAGTGTATTGGGGCTTTCCTAGTGGCTCAGATGGTAAAGAATCTGCCTGCATTGCAGGAGACCTAGGTTTGATCCCTGGGTTGGGAAGGTCCCTTAGAGAAGGGAATGGCTACCCCCTCCAGTATTCTTGCCTGGAGAATTCTGTGGACAGAGGAGCCTGGTGTGCTATGGTTCTTGGGGTTGCAAAGAGTCGGTCACACTTTCACTTGCACTTTTCACTTACATTGTACTAGGTTTTATAAGTACTCGAGATGATTTAAAGTGTACAGAAATATGTGCATAGGTTATATGCAAATACTATATACCATTTTATATAAAGGACTTGAGCATCCTTGGATTTTGGTGTTCACTGTAAGTAGGTGGGAATCCTGGAATCAATGCCCCACAGATAAGAAGGGATGACTCTATGGCCTATAGAGATATTAGAATGATCCATAGATCTCAATTTTTAAAAAGAAAAAATTTTAATCTAATATTTGTTCATCTGTGTCAGAAGATATGTAAATTGGCAGCCATACATACTACTCAATAATGTCTGTGTATTTTTAAATAAATTATGTGTTGTATGTAATGAGAAGTAAACAATAATTCTGAGGTCTGAAAATGTATGAGTTAAAAGACCTGTCCATAATTAACACTTGAACACCTGTCATGGGGTATGCAAAGTACTAGATCCTGAATATATATCATCTGAAATCCCCAAAGCAACTTAAACTGGGTTTTATTAGAGCCCCAATCCCAATTTTTCACATGAGGAAATTGAGGATCAGATAGGCTAGGTAACCTGCTCAGTTTCATAGCTGGAGAACTTTGCTGGGATTTGAAGTAAGTCTGTTTTACTCCAAGACCCACGCTCTTTCCAGGATGTCACAGACTTCTACTTGTGCCCAAAGGAAGCCCTCAATTTCAAGGAAAACTACTATTATATGATATCATAGTCTACCCGGCTTTCTCCATCCATTTTTTAAATCCATCTATGACATCAATTAAATTTCCAGAAGAACAATTTTGAATGGTAATGGATAGCATTGTTCATTGTCTCAGCATTTTAAAATTTATCCTGCTTTTACTGCCAGTATCATCTATCTGAATACAGGAAGCTTTAGTCATAAGAATGTTAATAGGCCTGATTCAGTTGTCAGATTTTTTTGTGGTCTAATGAACAAACAAGTAAGTCACTGTGGAAACCAAATAGAAATCTAGATGCATTGATACAGCCAGAGGACTGAGAAATAGGGCAGCTTGAAATAATTCAATCAAAGTAGCATAGGAAGTAAAAGAGACTGACTCAAAGAGAAATGAGGCCAGGGTTATTTAGTTAAGCTTTGTATGGAAAAAAAATACAGATTACATATACAAAATTAATACTTGTTTAGGATCTTGTTTTAACATTTTTATTATTATTATTTAACACCAAAAACATTTTTTATTGGGGTATAGCTGATTAACAATATTGTGAACAGGGAAGGGACTCAGCTATACATATAGAGTCTATTTTATAATTTCAGACCACTGCATAATTTATAATGATGCCACTGACAGTGTTTACCTGATTTGTTAACAGATTTTAGCATTATATTGACTTCAGTTTTCGTGTAGTAGGCATATTTGTACTATAAAAGAACATATAGTTATTATATAGTTATTTTAAAAGTAAGTTAAAATAGGGTCTCCAGCTACCTGCTCAGAGGATTCAGTTGCTCGAAGATTCCAGTAATCTGAGAGACACCAGCAATGTGATATTGGAGACTGGATGTTCCAAATGTCATTGATAGGAAAACCATCCCAGGTAGAGCACTCAACAAAACTTTCCATGAGCATAACTCTGAGTCCAGACATCCCTGTAAAAATGTTCTTCGGGTTTAGGACGTTAAGTCATCCATCCTTTCAGGATTTGGAGTTTAGGAAAGTTATGTTTAGGAGTGCATGTTAAAACTGTTCAATGTGACAGTTTGTGAACTGAATAGGAGAGAAGTGTCACCTGTGAATATAGATCTGCAGTCCGGCGTAGGCTGGGCAGCTGGTCAGTGGCCTGGCAAGAGCATGGCAATCAGCACCGTCAGAGAGCCTCACCCCAGAGTGCAGTGAGCCTCTCCTTTGTGATCCAAATAGGTGTTTCAGTTAGCACCACCCAAGTGACCTGTCTGACAAGTGAACTTCTGCCCAAGCTATTTCAGATTGCCAGGGCTTAGGGGTTCTTTTGGAGAAGGCAAGGGCACCCTACTCCAGTACTCTTGCCTGGGAAATCCCATGGACGGAGGAGCTTGGTGGGCTGCCGTCTATGGGGTTACACAGAGTCGGACACGACAAGCGACTTCATGACAAGTGACTTAGCAGCAGCAGCAGCAGCAGCAAGGGTTCTTTTATTCATTTTTCCCTCTCTTGGCACTTGTGGGTTCTGTTATTTATCAGATTCTCCAATTTTTGCATTTTGGCCCTTGGATATTTAGAGTTTAAAGTACATTAGATATGATGATTGCAATTATCACTCTGTGCACAGGTCTCAAGGGCTCTTTATCCAAAGCCCAGGTAGTGGGCAGGTAGTGTTTTGAGTCTGTAGTAGGCGAAGTACAAGACCAGCTGTCTTATGCCTTCTCTGACTTTGGAGGTATATTACCAGTTACATGAGTGGGAGGGAAGCTTTTCATGCATCACTGTTAATAGTTGTTGACAAATCACCAGTTGGAAAATGTAAAGGGAGTATCTGTGCCCTGGGAGTAGCATTGAAATTCTCATCTCTCAACCTGCTTCACAAGAAAACAAATCTTACTGCATATCTTTTTAACTGTGGCCTTTTTTTCAGCAATGTTTGTCTGAGTTCATGTTTGTCCATTTGGTTTCCGTGATCAGTCACATTGAACTTTAGCACATTCTAGCATACTTCTTGTATACTTTAGCGAAATAGTAGATGTACCATGGTGCAGGTGGGCTTGCAGGTGTGGATGTTGCCCTCAGAATGCACCCATTCTGGGAAATGAAAGACACGTGTCAAAAACTGATCGCAATGGACTGAGGAAAGCCCAGGCAGACTGAGCAAGGATTATAAAAGTTAGAAACCTGAAGAATTACTTCTAGCTGACCATAGGAAGTAATTCCATGTCACCTGCACAGGGTTTAAAAGGAAGAAGGGGTTTTAGACTTTGGAGGTGTAAGGGGAAGACTGTTTTCTTTAGAGGAAACACATAAAATAGGCAAAGAGTGGATATGCTGCTACTGCTGCTGCTAAGTCGCTTCAGTCGTGTCTGACCCTGTGCGACCCCATAGACGGCAGTCCACCAGGCTCCCCCGTCCCTGGGATTCTCCAGGCAAGAACACTGGAGTGGGTTGCCATTTCCTTCTCCAATGCATGAAAGTGAAAAGTGAAAGTGAAGTCGCTCAGTCGTGTCTGACTCTTAGTGACCCCATGGACTGCAGCCCACCAGGCTCCTCCATTCATGGGATTTTCCAGGCAAGAGTACTGGAGTGGGGTGCCATTGCCTTCTCCAAGAATGGGTATATTTGGGGGAATTGCAAGGAGTTATGTCTGTTAGAAGATTTCAAGGAGCCTGTAATGGAAGATAAAGTTGGGCAGTTGGTTGAATTTAGATCATGGAAGACCTTTAATACTGGAATAAGGAATTTGAGCTTTATTCTCTTTCCTTAGTTTCAAATGTTAACTCAAGTGTTTTACCTTAGATGTGATTATTAGGTATGATTATGCATGAGAATACCATGATCCTTTTGGCAGTTTTCTTGGGAATAAAACATACTGTTACACAACTGCAGGATGTGTGGTCTGGGTCAAATGGCTCTTTTTGGCTGAAAATTTTCTGCAGAGGCAGTGCAAAATATATGACATAATCCTATCACTCAGGTGAAAGTCATCCTCATCACTGCAGCATGCAGTTATTTTGATTCCTCCCTAGGTTCAATGATGTTAGGACTTTTTTTTTTTTTTTTGGCAAAGTAACCTCTGCTTTTTATTTTTTTTAATTGATTTTTATATTTTAGTTTGTTTTGCTTTACAATACTGTATTCGTTTTGCTATACATTGACATGAATCAGCCACGA
>SJXQ01003446.1:0-63651 GCA_006408695.1 Aepyceros melampus
AATATGCTATCTAGGTAGGTCATAACTTTCCTTCCAAGGAGTAAGCGTCTTTAATTTCATGGCTGAAATCACCATCTGCAGTGATTTTGGAGCCCCAAAAACTAAAGTCTGACACTGTTTCCCCATCTATTTCCGAAGAAGTGATGGGACTGGATGCCATGATCTTCATTTTCTGAATGTTGAGCTTTAAGCCAACTTTTTCACTCTCCTCTTTCACTTTCATCAAGAGGCTCTTTAGTTCCCCTTCACTTTCTGCCATAAGGGTGGTGTCATCTGCATATCTGAGGTTATTGATATTTCTCCCGGCAATCTTGATTTCAGCTTGTGCTTCTTCCAGCCCAGCGTTTCTCATGATGTACTCTGCATAGAAGTTAAATGAGCAGGGTGACAATGTACAGCCTTGATGTACTCCTTTTCCTATTTGGAACCAGTCTGTTGTTCCATGTCCAGTTCTAACTGTTGCTTCCTGACCTGCATAATAGGTTTCTCAAGAGGCAGGTCAGGTGGTCTGGTATTCCCATCTCTTTCAGAATTTTCCACAGTTTATTGTGTTCCACAAGGTCGAAGGCTTTTATTCAAAGCCTTTTAATTTTTGAAGCTTTTAGAGTCTCAAAAAAAGGAGTGATGCCAAAAGAAGATTATTAAAATTTCAGTGTATTTTAAATGCACCAAGTTCACAAACTGACTTTCTGTATACAAACAGCCATAAAGTAGAATTAATTGGGCTATAAAATGACTGCTGCTGCTGCTGCTAAGTCGCTTCAGTCGTGTCCGACTCCATGCGACCCCATAGACGGTAGCCCACCAGGCTCCCTCGTCCCTGGGATTCTCAAAGCAAGAACATTGGAGTGGGTTGCCATTTCCTTCTCCAATGCATGAAAGTGAAAAGTGAAAGTGAAGACGCTCAGTCATGTCTGACTCTTAGTGACCCCATGGACTACAGCCTACCAGGCTCCTCCGCCCATGGGATTTTCCAGGCAAGAACACTGGAGTGGGGTGCCATTGCCTTCTCCAATGCATGAAAGTGAAAAGTGAAAGTGGAGTGGCTCAGTCGTGTCTGACTCTTTGTGACCCCATGGACTGCAGCCCGCCAGGCTCCTCTGTCCATGGGATCTGGATTAAAACTTAATTTGCTGATGCAAGTTTGTGTGCCCGATGCACAGTGAGGCCAAACAAACTGGAACGTCAGAGTCCAGAGGAAAGGAAGTTTCATTGCAATAAGAGGAGCCTCATACCCTAGAAAGCCTTGAGCTCCCTGAAAGACTTTAGCAAAGCATTTTTAAAAGCCAGGTTGGCTGGGCGGGGCCGAGGTGGGGGCGGTGTTGTCTCCGGGTCCCCCACGATCCTCTGATCAGCTGGTGAGGGAGCAGGGGGTGTCACAGGGGTTCCGTCCACCAGTCCTGAGGCTCCAGGAGGCCTGGGGCCCGGTGCTCATGGTCCTCAAGTAGTCAACATCTTCCCTTTGGTGAGGGGTTTCCACCTCTGCAAAACAGCGCAGGAAATGTGCATCAAATACTATTACCTAGGTACTTTGGAGAGGAGCTAAAGCAGGGGATAAGGGGGAAGGCCTGACCACCCCCAACACACCCTCACCCCGGGAAGGCCCCATAGGGTCCTGCTCACTGATTCATCTACTGGTGGTTTGATAGGAATAGCAGCTTCCCTCACTCACGGGCAATACAAGGTGGTGGACAGTAGTCACCACTTCGAGTTCAGGAGAGCAGACACGTCCAGCAGAGGGCGCTGGGTCTCTACTCCTCCCAGAGAGAAAGAAATCCAGAAGAGCAGTTAGGGAGCTGCTGCTCAGGGAAGCTGAAGTCCCGGACTGGAATAGGACGTGTCCTTATCTTTCTTACCTGGGTCTAGCCCCTCCCTGGGGAACGGGTCTTTAGGACCTTGATCAACTCCAGTCCGAACTACCCACTGGGCCCCAGATCCCTGGTCGCACCTTGAGCCCTGGCCCTGGAACCCCTGGATGCCTGGGTCCGTTTTTTTGTCGATCCCAGGGTGGGAAGGTGACCTTTACTCAGACAGCTCAGGCTGATGAGAGGGAAGGGGCTGTAGGACTCAGCCTGGAGAGGAATGGCTGTCAGGATACAACGAGTCTTGTTCTGACACTAACGGTGACCAGGATCAGATTCAGCAGCTGAGAGGGAATCCCTAGAGAATTGTTCCTATGTCCTTGAAGGAGGGAAGCTCTGCAAGAGGCCACTAGCACCGTCTGGTGGTGGGCTGAAGAACTGCCACAAGTGTGCCCTGGTGTGTGCTGACTTGCCTCAGTCGTGTCTGGCTCTTTGCGACCCCATGGACTATAGCTCACCAGGCTCCTCTGTCCATGGGATTCTCCAGACAAGAATACTGGACTGGATTGCCGTGCCCTCCTCCAGGGGATCTTTCCGACCCAGGGATCAAACCTGCATCTCTTATGTCTTCTGCATTGCAGGCGGTTTCTTTACCACTAGTACCATCTGGGAAGCCCGAGTGGTTACCTTCTATTTTTGCCCTTGAGGTCAGGAAATAGAGGTGCCACATCCACCCAGCAAGGCTTCTGACTGACCTGGGGCTCGGACACGGGGGATGGGTCCCAAAGAGGTAAACTGCACCTCTACCCGAGCTCCCATCTCCCAGAGAGCAAGAGGCTCTATTTTATGGAGACTGTTTTTGATGCTGGCTGACTTAGAGGAGATCACCCAGCTGGAGAGAGAGGGTTTTCACAGCCCCTGCTCCTTCTTGACCAGGCCTTTGCCTCTGTCCAGCCTGTCCACCTCCCTCCGGCCCCCCGCCCCGGCAGCCAGCTGGAGGCTCTCATCTGAAAGGTCATCTCTGCCCTCCTGTCACCCCACCCTCTGAATTCTGGTCTATTTTTTTCTCTATAATGCTTCTTATTTTTCAGTGTGAATGTGCTTATTGAATTTCTTACAACATTGCTTCTGTTGTTTATGTTTTGTTTTTTGGCCATGAGGCACGTGGAATCTTATCTTCCTGACCAGGGATCAAACCCTCACCCCCGTATTGGAAGGCGAAGCTTTAACCACTGGACCACCAGAGAAGTCCCCACAATGCTTATTATAAACCAGTGTTATATCTTTACTTTTTAAAAAAACTCCCATTAGAATATAAACCCAGGTTTTAATGATTGCTCTCTCTCCGGCACCTAGAAACATGCCAGGCTCTTTGTATTTGGTAAGTGAATGAAGAAATGAAGAGTGGAGAATCTACGCCTGGGGGAAAGGAAAGCAGGTGGGCGAGATGGCAGAAAATCAGGCCCTGGAGTCCCCTGACGAATGGTGCTGTGCCTGGGACTCCCTCCTCGGGACTGAGGGGTTCTGGGTGCCCTTGTGAAATGCTCTTCCCAGTTCTCCCAGCCAAGCACCAGGCAGGTAAACATCATATAGACACTTGTATATGTGATATATTTCATTAAACTTTTTAAAGTTTTTTTTTTTAATCGAGTTTCTGGCTATAAGGTGAAAAGCGACATGAAGTTCAAGGTCAGAAGTTCTTCTCTAGTCTGAGCGGCTGGGTCTCTGGACAGGATATTGATGGCGGTGGGGCAGGGCTGCAGGTTGTCTTGGTCAGACTGGTTCTGTCTCCCCACAAACTGCCCGCTGAGGCCTGTTGACCCAGAGGACAGCACCGAGCATGCCCAGGAGCAGGGGCACCTTCAGGAAGACAAGCAGCAGGAAGTGGGTGCTGCCCAGCTGGGGCCTGTGGGAGGATGTGGTGACCGGTGGTGAGTGTCTGCTTCAACAGGAGGCCAGGCCCCTCCCTCATCTTCCTCTGTGCTCAAGTTCCATGGCCTCAAAACTCAAAATCAAGGTCAAGTCTGGTTGGTATTGAGGCTGCACTGGGTCTTAGTAGCGGTATGAGGGATCTTTAGTTGTGGCAAGTAGAATCCCTAGCTCCCTGACCAGGGATTGAATCTGGGCCATCTGCATTGGGAGCGTAGAGTTTTAGCCACTGGACCACTGGGGAAGACCCCACTCACCCATAACAACCGCGTGGGAGAGCATCTGTTCTCTTTTAATGGTTCCGCCGTCCCAACCACAACGATCTCAACTCCTCGCTCAGCTCATGGCTCATTCTCTCACCTCCAGGTCCCAGGACCTGCCCTCACTCCAGCTCCTCACAAATACCGCGTCCTCTCCCCATCCTGAGCCTCTGCTTAATCGTTCCGCCTCCCTGACCCTCCGCCTGGCTCCCAGGGTCACCTGGGCCCTCGAGGGTCACCTCCAAGATGACACTGGGCTCCTGTGGCCAACCCTGTTGGTACCCCGCCTCGTACCCTCTTTGCCCACATGACCTCCTGGCCACTTGGTCAGTACTGAGCCCACCTGTGGCCTCCCACATCCTTGGCTTGAGGACGATCTCTGGTGTTTGGGGTGTGCGTGGCTTCCTGCACCAAGCAGGCCAAACGTGCTATAGAATCCTCTGCCCGGACACTCCTCTAGGCTCCTTCTTGGTGGGCTCTCCTGCTTCTTCAGGTTTCTGCTCAAGTGTCCCTTTTTCTGAGAGGCCGTCCCTCACCGCTCTGTGTCAACACCGCCAGCCTCTCCACCTTTCCCACTGTGAGGACCAGTGTGTGTGGACCACCACCCTGGCTTCCTCGCCACGCTGTAGGACCACCCCGGGGGATGCCCCACAGAGTCTCTCTGAGGGGGGGTGAGCCCCGTTGCTATGGTGACACCTCTTTCACTGGTGTCTACTTCACTGGCATTCCCTGCTTCCCCGTTCCCTCACCATTATTCCTGGAATCAACTCGCCAAAACGTGTCTTAGGATGAGTTTGAACAAACCTAAACTAAGACAATCTCTTGGTTATTTGTTTTCACTGAGCATCTTGGTAGCCTTCACCATGCCCCGTCTTCTCCCCGCACCTCTCTCACCCCACCCTTACACTGCTGCTTCACTTTCCTCACAGTGAGTGCTGTTAGCTGACAGTTCCTCTATTATCTATCTATCATCTATCCAAGTATCTACCTCTCTGTCTACCTCTATGGTCTATCATATATCTATCCATCCTGTCACATATCTCCGTCTCTACCAACTATCCTCTGTATGTATCAATCATCCATCCATGTCTATCTATATCCATCTATGTGTATCATCATCCATCCATCTACCAATCCATCCATCCATCCATCCATCCATGCGTCCACCCGTCCATCCATCCATCCATCCATCCATCCATCCATCTATCCATCCATCCATCCATCTGTCTGTACATCCATCCATCCATCCATCTACCCCTCCGTCCATCCATCCATGGATAGCCACATTTAGCTATCCTTCCTTTCACACATCTCTATCAACTGTCCTCTATCTACTCTACTCCTATGTGTGTATGTATCTTTGTATCTATCAATCATCCATATCTACCTACCTATCTATCTATCTTCTTATCCATCTTGCCATTGTCTAAAATCTACCCATTTGAAAGAAACTTCCATGAAAGCACAACCTTGCCCATTACTTCATAGTCATATTCCTAGCCTTTGGATCAGTTCCTGGCACACAGCAGGTAAATTAAAAGTTTGTTGAGTGGTGACTCATTAAGGAAACCCATGTCCAGGAAGCCCTACCCTAGGGAAGAAGCTATGAAGATGACAGAAGACACCAGAAGGCGTGTACCTTACCCTTGCTGCTGGCTGAGTGATCCAGAAGTCCACATAGAGCTGTTGCTACTGGAGGCTGTGATGGAGGCTGAAGTGAAGAACTGTGGAGGGTGAAGAACGGTGTCCTGTCCACGACTCTTCCCAGCCAGTTGCCTGTCACCTGCATGGTTCCCAGTCCACAGAGGAGAGGAACTCACAGAAGGGACTGGACAGGTATTCTGGGACCATCACCCCCTCATGCTCAGACCCAGGCCTGACCAGCTTATAAGACTATCTGCACCCAACTCCACCCCCACCTGCTCTGCATCCAGGTGGACACAACCAGGACCAGCGTCACTGCCTCTAGCATTAAGCATTTTCCTTTTCTTCACCTCGTTGAAAACAGGAGTGCATGAAGGTCAGCACAAGAGTTGGACCTCAGGTCCCACCCCCTAGCCAGTGCATCCACATACCACCCCTCCCTCACCCTGTCCACACTGGCAGAAGACAGTAGAGCGGAAGCTACTGAAGCCTGAGCACCCTAGAAACTGTGCTCAGCAAGCAGCGAAGCCACTGCAAGGAGAAGCCTGTGCGCCAGAGCTGGAGGGTTGCCTGGGGAAAGCCCGTGAGCAGCAATGAAGATCCAGCACACCCGTAAATAAGTAAATATTTTAAAAATATTCTGTTAGTGGTCCCCCAGCCCACTTCCACCTTGTCTGGCCCAGGGGTCTGTGGGCTCCCTCCTGCCCAGTCCAGAAGGGAAAGGAGCAGAAGCAGAGGGAAGCTGAGGAGACAGAGAGGATGCCAGACAGACAGAGACACAGCACTTGTGCACACACAGTCTGCACCGCATATTGAGCGCAGCACTTTCACAGCATCATCTTTTAGGCTTTGAAATAGCTCCACTGGAATTCCATCACCTCCACTAGCTTTGTTTGTAGTGATGCTTCTTAAGGCTCAGACAGGGGCCAGAGGCTTGGGGGCTCCCTCTCGGGCTTTCCCTTGCCTACAAACCAATCCCCTTGGCCCCCAGCCCAGTTGCTGGTGCCTCCAGGAAATGGGTTTTCCCTGGGTCAGCACAGTGGTCAGAGGCCGAGGAAAGGCCCAGGGGAGGAGCTGGGGCTGGGGCTTGCCCTTCGGGATCACGCAGTCAGAGGGGTGAGCCTGGCAGGCTCGGCCATCTCTGAGCCTGGACCACTCAGGGCTCCTGGATGAGGATCTGGGTTGTTGAAGGCCCCAGTTCTGACAGCGGAAGCCAGGGGAGAGTGAGAAGAGAGTCTTCTGGAGTGGACCCCCCCACACACACACACCCTGTGCCCCGTGGGCACAGGGAGATGGCAAGAGCCTAGTCCTGATGGATCCGGGATAACAGTGGGCCCTTCCCCCTCTACAGTCTCAGAATCCCTGAGGCCCACAGACATTGTCAGGGCCCGGGCGCTGGCAGGAACCCGGATGTCTCCCACGACTCTCACATCCACTTACACACTCACACACCAGACACACACTCACATGCACACAACACACTTGGCCCTGAAACTCTGACACACAAACACCAGGCCCAGTTCCTCTCCACTGGGCTGAGATTTCCTGGGACGCCCCGCAGAGCTGAGCTCAGATTCCTTCACCACTGGTCCCAGAGAAAAGGAGGGTCTTACCTGGGGAGACAATCACTTGAACCTGGAAAAAAGGATCAGGCAGGAAGCCGAGGAGTCCTTCTTCCTTCAGAATCGTTGCAACCCCACACCTGTATTTCCCTGCATCGTCTGCAGTGAGGCTTTCCAAGATCACTGTGAAGGCGAGATCCTCCGGATGGTCTGTGATGGACACCCGGCCGCTCTTCACCTCCACCTCAGGCCCGCTGGTCTGCACAGTCCGCTGCCAAAGCGGGAGGCACGGCTGTCTGCACCAGTATTTGTGAAATGCCCTGTATTCCTCCTCATAGCGACACTCCACACTCAGGGAGTCCCCCACAGTGCCCGTCACGGTGCTGGGACCACTCAGGGACAAAGAGCCTGGAAGACACTGGAAGTCAGTCTCATCTTCATCCTAACAGCCTGGACCAGAGGAGTCTGGGGGGTCAGGTCCTCTTGGAGCCTGGAAGTCACCCTGAGGCCAGAGGAAGGAGGGATCAGAAGCCAAGGGGGCAGGGGGGTTAACCCAGTGTAAAGTTTGGGTGAGAAACAGTTTTGGCAAAGTATCAAACTTCTGAAAAAGAATTGTGTATGTAATATACTTGTGTGTGTGTGTGTGTGTTGTGTGTGTGTGTTAGTCGCTTCAGTTGTGTCTGACTCTTTGCAACTAACAAGCTAACAAACTGACTAACAAACGTGTGAAAGAGGCCAGAACTCTGGGACGATTGTTGTTGTTTAGTCGCTAAGTCCTGTCCAGCTCTTTGCACCCCCATGGACCATATAGCCCACCAGGCTCCTCTGTCCATGGGATTCTCTAGGCAAGAATACTGGAGTGGGTTGCCATTTCCTTCTCCAGGGGATCTTTCTGATCCAGGGATCAAACCCATGTCTCTGTTATTGCAGGCAGGATTTTTTTTTACCATTTGAGCCAGCAGGAAAGCCCAAATAATCTACTTACTGATCACCTATCTGTCCGTTCATCCAGCCATCCTTCCCTCCCTCCCTTTCTCTTTCCTTCTCTCTCCTCATCCACCCATCCAACCAACTATTAAGACAATATACTGTCACTCACAGATTAGGAGCCTTTTGCTTTTGTTTAATGTTCAAATTAACATTAAAAATATATTTTTTTCTTCTTCATTAAAAAAAAATCGGGGGCTGAGCTGCCCAGCTTGCAGCATCTTAGTCCCCCACCCCACCCCAATGATCGAAACCAGGGCCCTCAGCAGGAAAAATGCCAAGTCCTAAATACTGGATCACAAAGGAATTCCCACTTCTTCACTTTTAATATCTTTAATTTGGACCCTTTATTTCCCAGCAAGTCCAAGTGGCCCACTGACCTATATTCCACAACAGAACGCTGTCCACTCCTCCCTCCAACATCCCCTAGTGCAGCGGTTCCAAGCAGCAGCGATAGTCCCCGTGGGAGATACCTGGCAATGTTTGAAGACATTTTCTTTTTTAATTTATTTATTTTAATTGGAGGCTAATTACTTTACAATATTGTGTTGGTTTTGCCATACATCAACATGAATCCACCATGGGTGTACACGTGTTCCCCATCCTGAACCCCCCTCCCACCTCTCTCCCCATACCATCCCTCTCGGTCATCCCAGTGCACAAGCCCCAAGCATCCTGTATCGAACCTGGACTGGCGATTCATTTCTTATATGATATTATACATGTTTCAATGCCATTCTCCCAAATCATCCCACCCTGTCCCTCTCCCACAGAGTTCAAAAGACTGTTCTATACATCTGTGTCTCTTTTGCTCTCTTGCATACAGGGTTATATTTTCCATCTTTCTAAATTCTGTATACATGCATTAGTATACTGTATTGGTGTTTTTCTTTCTGGCTTACTTCACTCTGTATAATAGGCTCCAGTTTCATCCACCTCATTAGAACTGATTCAAATGTATTCTTTTTAATGGCTGAGTAATACTCCATTGTGTATATGTACCACAGCTTTCTTATCCATTCATCGTTGATGGATGTCTAGAGCTAATCAATGAATATAGTAAAGTTGCAGGATATAAAATCAACACACAGAAATCCTTGCATTCCTATACACTAATAATGAGAAACTATAAAGAGAAATTAAGGAAACAATTCCATTCACCATTGCAATGAAAAGAATAAAATACTTAGGAATATATTTACCTAAAGAAACTAAAGACCTATATATAGAAAACTATAAAACACTGGTGAAAGAAATAAAAGAGAACACTAATAGATGGAGAAATAAATATACCATGTTCATGGATTGGAAGAATCAATATAGTGAAAATGAGTATACTATCCAAAGCAATCTATAGATTCAATGCAATCCCTATCAAGCTACCAACAGTATTTTTCACAGAGCTAGAGCAAATAATTTCAGAATTTGTATGGAAATACAAAAAACCTCGAATAGCCAAAGCAATCTTGAGAAAGAAGAATGGAACTGTTTGAAGACATTTTTTAGGATCACCACTGCGGGGCAGGGAGAGTGGGGAGAGGGAGGATGTGAATTGCTCCTGCCATCCAGTGGGCAGAGGCCAGGGATGCTGTTAAACATCTCTCAGTACACAAGGCACCCTCACCACACAGAACGAGTGCTCCCATGTCAGCAGTGCTGAGGTCCAGCAACCTTGCTGGAGGGGGCGTAATGCCCCAGCTGGAAGACCTCCACACTGAGGCTTGGGACTCAAGGCTAGTGGGGGCAGCCTCGCTGAGCCGTCTCTGTGCATCTGCTGCTGTTCTGGGCTCAGGCTCTGGGAGCGCTGTTCTGTCCGATTCTGACTGCAAGAATAGGAGGGAGGGGAAGGGAAGAGGGGAGAAGGGGAGGAATGGGGCGTGGGAGGAAGGGAGGGACGGGGCGCGGGAGGAAGGCGACTTCTGGCCTGGACTCTTGACATTCAACTCTTTCAGTTGCCTGGGACCCACCCTTCAAGATCTGGGGCCGCGCTTCCTCAGAAGCGGACCTGAAACATGAGAGAATGTTCCAGAACCTCCCTGCCCTCTGAGCTCCACCAAGACCCTGACCTCAAGCCAGCATGAGCGACACCCCCAGCACCCTCTAGCGCAAGCTCCCTGCCGCTCAGGGCCTCAAAAAGAAACTTTGACTTTTTCTCTCAAACCAAGACTGACCACATTCCCAGCAGTCTTACTTTCCAGGGGCCCACAGAGCAGGAACACCCCAGCCCTGCCCTGTGTGCCCCCTCAACCTGTGGCCAGCCCAAACCCCTAGAGAGGCACTGGGCCCACAGTGCGTCAAGGCCTCCATACATAAAGGGATATTCACCAGGGGACTTAGAAGTAACTGACATTGTACTATTAAAAAGACTGATGCCCTTGGATATAAAAATATTTGGTTTGAATCTTGACTATGTCTTTTATATATGTACGTTTAAATATAGATACATACATATTTATCTACTTATTTTGCTGTGCTGGGTCTTTCTTGCAGCATGCAAGATCTTTAGTTGCAGCATGTGGGATCTAGTTCCCTGACCGCGGATGGAACCCGGGCTCCCTTCATTGAGAGAGCACCGTCTTAGCCACTGGATCTCTGGAGAAGTCCATGGGCTTTTTGTGTCTTTATGAACTGATTTAGAATAAATTATCTTCAACTTTCTGAGTTTGCCTCTCTTTTTCTAAATGTACTTATTATTTTTATTATTTATTTAATACAATAAATACTATTTATTAACTAATGCATAAATAATATAATCAATTTTATATAGTTATTTATTATTAAAAAAATTTTACAATGTTGTGTTAGTTTCTGCTGTACAGCAACATGAATCCATTATATGTCTACATGTATCTCCTCCTTTTCAGCCTCCCTTCCAGGGAATGTTGAAAGTCATTCCCTTCCACCCTACAGTCTCTTGTTTTAATAAGAATTAAGGATTGGATTAAGTAACAGGAGAAAATCTTGTCTAATTGATTTGTCCAATTAGTATTAGTTCTCTGCTCCCCCTGCCCTTCTCTCTGGTGTATCAAGATGACACTCCTGATTTTAATCATGTTGGGGATAACGACTAAGTGGCCAGATATAAACTTAGGGCTCAATACATACTGTCTGTGTGGGAAGCAAGCTTTACATCTCATACTCCTCCTTTCCTAGTGAGCAAATACACTGAACTGGAGTTTTTACGGGCACATCGCGCCCTCTTTTTCCTTATGCTTCTTCTCCTTTCCATCAGGACCCTTTGCTCACACCATGTTTGCCCTGATTCACCCGCATGAACTTCCCCAGGTCAGGCCCAGCCCCGCTCACCTGGGACGCAGAGAAGCAGCAGAGCTGCCAGCAGCCGCATGGCCCAGGCCCCGGTGATCTCTGCAGGCTCCTGCAGAGCCTGGCACCTCCTCACTCAGTTCCACTCACTGTTTCCCTTTTCTGCTTTTCTTGGCACTTTTCTGCTTCCTCTGTCAGCCTCCTAGAGCTGTTTTCAGTTGGTCAGAAAATGAGGGAAGCTGGGGCCTTGGGACGTCAGATAATGATGCCAAGAACTTGTTGAAAGTCATTCTCATGTAGCACATTTGAATTTTCAGTTCCAGTTTCTGTTCCTTGTGAAGATGATGCCCTTCCCATTCCTTGCCTGTGATTGATGGGCCCATCCCCCCCTTCTCTAAATCAATATTGCTCAGACAGCCATGCCAGTCTCAGTTAAACTCCACCTGGATTTTCTGAGCAAGTCCTCCTCTTTGTCAAGAAAGCTCATTTTCTGTGGCTGGCAAGGGCAGTCCCGTGTGATCAAGCATTGACTAAGCCTTGTCTGGACACAGTCAGCTGTTTGCAGGGCCCAGTGCAAGGTGAAAACATCCTCATTCTGGAAATATTAAGAATTTCAGGAGTGGTCTAGTGGCTAAGTCTCTGTGCCTCCAATGCAGGGAGCCCAGGTTTGATCCCTGTTCAGGGAACTAGATCCCAGATGCCACAACTAAGACTGGCGCAATGAAGATCAAAGATCCTGAGTGCCACAACTATGACCCAGTGCAGTCAAATAAATAAAGAAATACTTAAAAAAAAAAAAAAAGAACTTCAAGAAGGCGGCAATGGAGATCAGCCAAGCATGTGACCCTTCTAAGTATGAAGCCTGATGATGCTACGCCAGCTGTACCCCTGTGAGGCTGGCTCTGTCTTGGCCCTTGATGGCACAGATCAAGGGCATTGTGGAGGCCAGTGAGGCTGCCAAGGAGGGAATGGAGGGAGATTAGTTGGACATGATGTCAGAGAGAAACTCAAGAATGAAGTGGGGAACTTGGAGGGTTTTGAGCAGAGGAGTGGCATGATCCCATGTTTGTTTTCAAAGCATCGTTCTTGCTGTTAAATGGGGAATGGGGACTTCCCTGATGGTCCAGTGGTTAAGACTTCACCTTCCAATGCAGGTGGGTAGGTTCAATCTCTGGTTGGGGAGCTGAGACATCACCTGTCTTGTGGCCAAAAACCCAAAACACAGAACAGAAACAATATTGTAGCAAATTCAGTAGAGACTTTAAAAATGGTCCAGATAGAAAAAAATAAATATATATATATATATTTTTTAAATAAATAGAGAGTAGACCATCCCCTCTCCAAGAAAAAGAAATGCAAAAAGGCAAAATGGTTGTCTGAGGAGGCCTTACAGATAGCTGAGAAAAGAAGAGAAGCTAAAGGCAAAGGAGAAAAAGAAAGATAGACCCATTTGAATGCAGAGTTCTAAAGAATAGTGAGGAGACATAAGAAGCCCTTCCTCAGTGATCAATGAAAAGAAACAGAGGAAAACAATAGAATGGGAAAGACTAGAGATCTCTTCAAGAAAATTAGAGATACCAAGGGAACATTTCATGCAAAGATGAGCACAATAAAGGTCAGAAATGGTGTAGACCTAACAGAAGCAGAAGATATTAAGAAGAGGTGGCAAGAATACACAGAAGAACTATACCAAAAAGATCTTCATGACCCAGATAACTACGATAATGTGATCACTCACTTAGAGCCAGACATCCTGGAATGTAAAGTCAAGAACAAAGCTAGTGGAGGTGATAGAATTCCAGTTGAGCTATTTCAAATCCTAAAAGATGATGCTGTTAAAGTGCTGCACCAATATGCCAGCAAATCTGGAAAACTCAGCAGTGGCCACAGGGCTGGAAAAGTCAGTTTTCATTCCAATCCCAAAGAACACTAAAGGATGCTCAGACAGTCGCACAATTGCACTCATCTCACATGCTAGTAAAGTAATGCTCAAAATTCTCCAAGCCAGGCTTCATGAACCATGAACTTCCACATGTTCAAGCTGGATTTAGAAAAGGCAGAGGAACCATAGATCAAATTGCCAACATCTGTTGGATCATCAAAAAAGCAAGAGAGTTCCAGAAAAACATCTATTTCTGCTTTATTGACTATGCCAAAGCCTTTGACTGTGTGGATCACAACAAACTGTGGATAATTCTTAAAGAGATGGGAATACCAGACCACCTGACCTGTCTCCTGAGAAATCTGTATGCAGGTCAGGAAGCAACAGTTAGAACATGGACATGGAACAACAAACTGGTTCCAAATCGGGAAAGGAGTATGTCAAGATTGTATATTGTCACCCTGCTTATTTAACTTATATGCAGAGACCATCATGCAAAATGCCAGGCTGGATGAAGCACAAGCTGGAATCAAGATTGCTGGGAGAAATATCAATAACCTCAGATATGCAGATGACACCACCCTTATGGCAGAAAGCGAAGAACTAAAGAGCCTCTTGATGAAAATGAAAGAGGAGGGTGAAAAAGTTGACTTAAAACTCAACATTCAGAAAACTAAGATCATGGCATCCAGTCCCATTGCTACTGCTACTGCTGCTAAGTCGCTTCAGTCGTGTCCAACTCTGTGCGACCTCATAGATGGCAGCCCACCAGGCTCCCGCATCCCTGGGATTCTCCAGGCAAGAATACTGGAGTGGGTTGCCATTTCCTTCTCCAATGCATGAAAGTGGAAAGTGAAAGTGAAAGTCCCATTACTTCATGGCAAATAGATGGGGAAATAATGGAAACTGAGAGATTTTATTTTGGGGGGCTCCAAAATCACTGCAGATGGTGATTGCAGCCATGAAATTAAAAGACACTTGCTCCTTGGAGAAAAGTTATGACCAACCTAGACAGCATATTAAAAAGCAGAGACATTACTTTGCCAGCAAAGGTCTGTCTAGTCCAAGCTATGGTTTTTCCAGTGGTCATGTATGGATGTGAGAGTTGGACTGTGAAGAAGGCTGAGCGCTGAAGAATTGATGCTTTTGAACTGTGGTGTTGGAGAAGACTCTTGAGAGTCCCTTGGACTGCACAGAGATCCAACCAGTAAATCCTAAAGGAAATCAGTCTTGAATATTCATTGGAAGAGCTCATGTTGAAGCTGAAACTCCAATACTTTGGCCACCTGATGCGAAGAGCTGACTAATTGGAAAAGACCCTGACACTGGGAAAAAGATTCAAGGTGGGAGAAGGGGACAACAGAGGATGAGATGATTGTATGGCATCACTGACTCAATGGACATGAGTTTGAGTAGGCTCCAGGAATTGGTGATAGATAGGGAGGCCTGGCATGCTTCAGTCCATGGGATTGGCATCCTGCAAAGAGCCGGACATGACTGAGCGACTGAACTGAACTGAGTAGACTGTTCAGATGAGGAAGGGGGTCTAATGTGAGAATTGGGAGACCAGTTAGTCTGCAAAAGTCCAAGAGTTGATGATGATTGGCTCTCAAATTAAGAGCAGGGGAGGGAGTGGTTAGATCCTGGAGATCATTATTTTGAAGGAAAGATATTTTAACAGATCAGATATGGTATATGAGCAAAAGAGAGGGGTCAAGAGTATCGCTCCAGTTTGAGGAGCAATGGGAGGAATGGAATCCAAATAAACTGAAGTGGGAAAAGCTGGTTTGGGGATGAAGATCCTAGTCTGACTTGTTTTGTTGTTACTGTTGTCTAAAATTTTGGGCTGGCTTGCACAGCACGTGAGATCCTAGTTCCTCAGCCAGTCATTGAACTCAGGCCCCCCTGCAATGGAAGCACAGAGTCTTTACCATTGGACCACCAGGGAAGTCCCTGATTTATGTTTTAAGATGTCTGTCAGTCATCCATCATGGACCAAACATCTGTGTCTCTTCCAACCCCAGTTTATATGTTGAAGACCTAACCCTCTAGGTGACCTGATCCTCCTGGGGGTGGTAACCAGGTTAGATGCGGTCATGAGGGTGGGGCCCTGTTCTGATAGGATAGTGGCCTTATTACAAGGGGAAAACTTCATCTCTACCTCCATCTCTCTCTCTCTTTATTTCTCTCTCTCTCTCTCTCTCAAAAAGATAAAAGCAGAATTTAGTGAATTTTAAAATAGAAAAGCAGTAAAACCATGAACAAACCCAAGGGCTGACCTTTTGTGGAGTGGAGGAAAATGTGAGGAAAAAAAGACAATACAACAGAGGAATTAAAAAAGAGAATATTTCCAGATAAAGAGAAAATTAAAAGAATCTCACGAGAGCATTTTGAAAAAAAAGTATTTACAAGTATGCTCATAAACTGAGATCAGACCAGCAATTTTCTAGGGAAATATATATTACCTAAGCTTACTGCAGACGAAATATAAATCTTCAAAATACTGTAGAAAGGGCTTCCCTGATAGTTCAGTGGTAAAGAATCCTCTTGGCAATTCAGGAGACACAGGTTTGATCCCCGGTCCTGGAAGATCCTGCGTGTCTCATGGGCCACGACTACTGAGCCTGTGCTCTAGAGCAGCACTCACAAGAGAAACCCCAGCAATGAGGAGCTCGTGCACTGCCACTGGAGTGTAGCCCCCACTCTCTGCTACTAAAGAAAAGCCCATGCAGCAAGGAGAACAGCCAAACAAATAAATTATTTTCTTTGAAATGCTATGGAAAGATCTGAGAATGTTACCAAGGAACTATTTATTCCCTCCAGTCCCCACTCCAACCCTTAAAATGATGGACAAATCCCAGTGATTTGTTCTTCCAAAGCTTCAAGGAACAGATATTTCCAACACTATGGAAACCATTCCAAGCCGTCCAGAAAGAAGGAACATTTTGGGGTGAAGTCAGCGTAATATTGATATGACAATCTAACCAAGAGGACATTTATGAGAAAGAAAATATAGTCCAATCTCACTGATAGCATTGATGAGAAGGTTCTTATATAAAAAAAAAAATCAAAGATAAGTTTGGGGAAGTACTTTAAAAGAATGATATAATATGATCAAGTTTGATTCATTCTAGGAATCTAGGAATCACAGGGTGATTTATACGGGAAATATGTTTGTATTATTAATCACTTTAAAATTCTATTGAGAGATAGAAATATAAGCATATGGAAAGCTATATCTCTTTCATTTCATTGCCCACAGAGTCCCAGGGACGGGGGAGCCTGGTGGGCTGCTGTCTATGGGGTCGCACAGATTGAAGCGACTTAGCAGCAGCATATCTCTTCCAACCCCATGGACAGAGGGACCTGGTGGGCTACAGCCCATGGGGTCACAAAGGGTCAGACATGACTGAGTCACTGATCACACACACACACACACAACTCTTTCAATACTGTGAATGTGTGTGTGTGCCGTGTGCCCTTCTGTTTCCTCTTTCAGTCCCATCTTGGTTCTGACCTAGAGCCGGTCACAGAGTCAGGAGGCTGGGGGGCACATCAAGCCTAGCAGTGGCTCCACCTCATCCTACTAACTTTGTTTAGATGCCAGTTTTCATGCTGTTCTCGCCTTTGGTAAATATCTGCGCCCCTCCTTCTTAGCAGTTAGAGGGACCCTCATTTCCTTTACCAAGAAGAATAGTCGTGCTATAGATTAGGCCAGGACCAAATATTTTTAATGGTTCTTTCAATTTTATTTTTTAATTGAAGTATAGTTGATTTATGATGTTGTGCCAATCTCTGCCATACAGCAAAGTGACTCAGTTATACACATGTAGAATTTATATTTATATATATATATATATATATATATACACACACACACACACACACATATTCTTTTTCCCTTATGGTTTATCACAGGATATTGAATATAGTTCCCTGTGCTATACAGTAGAATATACTTGCTGTTTACCCATCCTACAAAAAAAATAGCTTACATATGCTAAACCCACACTCCCACTCCTTCCCTCGCGAACCACCCTCCCCCTTGGCAACCAAAGTCTAACCTCTGTATCTGTGAGTCTGTTTCTGTTTTGTAGATATGTTTATTTGTCCCATATTTTAGATTCCACATATAAGTGATTGTTGTTGTTGTTCAGTTGGTAAGTCATGTCCAACTCTTTATGACCCCATGAACTGCAGCACGCCAGGCTTCCCTGTCCTTCACTATCTTCCTGAGTTTGCCCAAATTCATGTCCATTGAGTTGGTGATGCCATCCAACCATCTCATCCTCTATTACCCGCTTCTCCTCCTGCCTTCAATCTTTCCCAGCATCGGTGTCTTTTCCAGTGAGTCGGTTCTTTGCATCAGGTGGCCAGAGTTTTGGAGTTGCAACATCAGTCCTCCCAGTGAATATTCAGGGTTGATTTCCTTTATATATGAAATCATATGATGTTTGTCTTTGTCTTTCTGGACACATCTCCCATCACCTGCTGCAATTCATCTTCTCAAAGAGTGACACCCTTTCCTCCTAATATATAAAATGTAGAAGTGCTGACAGTGAGAAATGAGTCAGAGACAAGTGCAAAGGAGATTCAAACAGCTTCACTTAAACCTTAAGGACATCCAGGGTGTCCTTTCTTGACCTTGGCTTTGCATCCTTGAAGGCTATTGAGCATGTGTTACCACCGAGGATGGGAGGCTGGACCACATGGCTGCTCCCGGCTCTGCTCTTCTTATCGTCCCAGGTGAGTGGGGCTGGTGCTTCAGACGCTGGAGTGACTGGAGCTGGGCAGGAGATCATGAGGGTCTGTCCCGGCTTGCAGATAGGCAACTTCTTACTGTGACCCTGTCTCTGTGTCTATGCATAGAGAGAGAGTCTGGATCTCCAAGGAATTCTCTTTAACAGGCTCTTAAGGAAATCCACATTGGAACTTTTGATTGTGAGCACAGTAAGTATCAACTTCCCTGATCATTCAGTGGAGTGTTAGGACCTGCCTAGGTCCCCATGCAGCCTCATTCCTCTGGCCATCTTCCCCCTCGGGCAGAGTTAGCAACCATGTCCACTCACAGAACAAAGATTGAATGAACACCAGAAGAGAGCTAGCCAGCTGCAGACCAGCCCATTCCTCACCAGAGGCAGAGAGGCAGGTGAGTGACACCCACAGCCAGAAGGCGAGGGGCAATCTCGGCACCAGAGATGGCATCCTCCGCCAACCTGCGAGCAGGCTCCCAGTTGCTAACCAAGTCTTCCTGGGGTCCTGGATGGCTGACATCCTCCAGGAGGGTCACAGTCAGAGATCAGCTCCCCAGAGGAGACACATGGCACACCTGAGACAGCATTCTTGTGGCGCACCCAGAAAACCCAGTGGCTGGGACCAGGGAGATGATAAGATGCATCACCCACCTGGGGAGAGTGCACTCGCCAAGCACCTGGGCACCTGAGCTGCTCGGACCTGGGAATGACACAAAACGCAGGCCCAACCAAGTCTGTGCCTTTGTGGAGTACCTGAGAACCTGAACCTGAGTGGCTTAGACCTGGGAAGTGCACGCAACCCATGTCTGGCCTCAGACAGTTCCCCTGCAGAGCAATCTGGAGCCTGAGCAGTATAGACCGGGAAAGCACACACACCATGAGTGGGGGCAAACCCAGTGTGGCCCAGACACTGCGAGCACTCCCCACACATGCCAGTGATATTTGTTTGCAGTGTTCCTCCCTTCCCACAGCACAATTGAAAAAGGGAGCCTACATAAATGACCACTTTCACCCCCTTGTGTCAGGATGGAAATTAGACCCTGAACAGACTTGCAAACAGAGGAAGCCAAAATAAAGAAATGGGAACTGCTTTGGAAGTAACAGGCGCAACATATTAAAACCTGTAGTTAGCATTGACTACATTGGAAGGGGCCTATAGACCTTGAGAAAAAATATAAGCTGGAACAAGGAACTATCTGAAACTAAACTGACCCCACACTGCCTTATCACAGCTCCAGAGAAATTCCTAAATATATTTTACTATTATCATTTTTAAATTTTTTTAATTTTTAAGTTCTTTATTACTCCTTTAATTTTCATTTTTAAAACCTACTCTTACCTTGCAAAAAAGACCCTATTTTAAAAGCAAATTTCATATATATATTTTATAATTTTTGCAATTTTGTTTTGTTTTTTTAATACTGTATTTTTGAGAATCTAACCTCTACTCTTGATTTTTAATTTTCTTTTTGATATTTGTCATCAATTTTGTACCTTTAAGAATTCAATCTTCAGTACCCATTTTTAGTTAGGAGTGTGATTACTGGCTTGATTGCTCTCTTCCCTTTGACTCTCCTTTTTCTCCCCCAGGTCACCTCTATCTCCTCCCTCCCCCTTCTCTTCTCTACTTTGTGAATCTCTTTGGGTGTTCCGGGCTGTGGAGAACGCTGAGGGAACTGATAATTGGCTAGACTGGTCTCTCTCCTTTCGCCTCCCCCTCCTCACCTCCTGGTCACCTCTATCTCTCTCCTCCCTCTTCTCTCCTCCATGTAACTCTGTGAACTTCTCTGGGTGTCCTTCACTGTGGAGAATATTTTCTCCATTAACCTAGATGTTTTATCATCGGTGCTGTATGGATGGAGAAGTCTTGAGGCTACTGTAAGAATAAGACTGAAAGCCAGAGGCAGGAATCTTAAATCCAAAACTTGAGAACACCAGAAAACTCCTGACTCCAGGGAACATTAACTGACAAGAGCTCATCAAAAAGCCTCCATACCTACACTGAAACCAAGCTCCACTCAAGAGCCAAAAAGTTTCAGAGCAAGACATACCAAGCTAATTATCCATCAATGCAGGAACATAACCCTGAGCATTAAAATACAAGCGGCCAAAAGTCACACCAAACCCACAGACACCTCAGAACTCACTACTGGACACCTCATTGCACTCCAGAGAGAAGAGGTCCAGCTCCACCCACCAGAACACTGACACAAACTTACTGAGCCAGGAAACCTGACAAGCCACTTGTCCAACCCCACCCACAGGGAGGAACCTCCACAATAAAGAGGAACCACAAACTTCCAGCATACAGAAAGGCCACCCCAAACACAGCAATCTAAACAAGATGAAAAGGCAAAGAAATATTCACAGGTAAAGGAACATGATAAATGCCCACCAAACCAAACCAAAGAGGATAGGGAATTTACCTGAAAAAGAATTCAGAATAATGATAGTGAAAATGATCCAAAATCTTGAAAACAAAATGGAGTTACAGATAAATAGTCTGGAGACAAGGATTGAGAAGATACAATAAAAGTTTAACAAGGACCTATAAGAAATAAAAAAAGAGTCAATCAATAATGAATAATGCAATAACTGAGAGCAAAAGCACTCTGGAAGGAACCAACAATAGAATAACTGAGGCAGAAGATAGGATAAGTGAGGTGGAAGATAGAATGGTGGAAATGAATGAAGCAGAGAGGAAAAAAGAAAAAAGAACTAAAAGAAATGAGGGCAACCTCAGAGACCTCTGGGACAATGTTAAATGCCCCAACATTCAAATCATAGGAGTCCCAGAAGAAGAAGGCAAAAAGAAAGGCCATGAGAAAATACTTGAGGAGATAATAGTTGAAAACTTCCCTAAAATGGAGAAGGAAATAATCACCCAAGTCCAAGAAACCCAGAGAGTCCCAAACAGGATAAACCCAAGGCAAAACACCCCAAGACACATATTAATCAAATTAATGAAAATCAAACACAAAGAACAAATATTAAAAGCAGCAAGGGAAAAACAACAAATAACACACAAGAGAATTCCCGTAAAGATAACAGCTGATCTTTCAATAGAAACTCTACAAGCCAGAAGGGAATGGCAAGACATACTTAAAGTGATGAAAGAGAAAAACCTACAACCCAGATTACTGTACCCAGCAAGGATCTCATTCAAATATGAAGGAGAAATCAAAAGCTTTACAGACAAGCAAAAGCTGAGAGAATTCAGCACCACGAAACCAGCTCTTCAACAAATGCTAAAAGATCTTCTCTAGACAGGAAACACAGAAAAGGTTTATAAACTCAAACTCAAAACAACAAAGTAAATGGCAATGGGATCATACTTATTGATAACTACCTTAAGTGTAACTGGGTTGAATGCCCCAACCAAAAGACAAGACTGGCTGAATGGATACAAAAACGAGACCCCTGTATATGCTCTCTACAAGACACCCACCTCAAAACAAGGGACACATACTGACCGAAAGTGAAGGGCTGGAAAAAGATATTTTAGGCAAATGGAGACCAAAAGAAAGCAGAAGTAGCAGTACTCATATCAGATAAAATAGACTTTGAAATAAAGGCTACAAAAAGAGACAAAGAAAGACACTACATATTGATCAAAAAATCAATCCAAGAAGAAGATATAACAATTACAAATATATACACACCCAACATAGGAGCACCTCAATATGTAAGGCAAATGATAACAAGTATGAAAGAGGAAATTAACAGTAACACAATAATAGTGAGAGACTTTAATACCCCACTCACACCTGTGGACAGATCAACTAAACAGAAAATGAGCAAGGAAACACAAACTTTAAATGATACAATGGACCAGTTAGATCTAATTGATATCTATAGGACATTTCACCCCAAAACAATGAATTTCACCTTTTTCTCAAGTGCACACGAACCTTCTCCAGGATAGATCATATCCTGGGCCATAAATATAACCTTGGTAAATTCAAAAAAATTGAAATCATCTCAAGCATCTTTTCTGATCACAATGTGGTAAGATTAGATGTCAACTACAGGGGGAAAAAACTATTAAAAATACAAACATATACAGGCTAAGCAACATTCTTCTGAATAACCAAGAAATCACAGAAGAAATCAAAAAAGAAATCAAAATATGCATAGAAATGAGTGAAAAAGAAGATACAACAACCCAACACCTATGGGATTCAGTAAAAGCAGTGCTAAGGGAAAGGTTCATAGCAATACAAGCTTACCTCAAGAAACAGGAGAAAAATCAAATAAATAACCTAAATCTACACCTAAAGCAACTAGAAAAAGAAGAAATGAAGAACTCAAGGGTTAGTAGAAGGAAAAAATCATAAATATTAGGGCAGAAATAAGTGAAAAAGAAACATAGTAGACCACTGCAAAAGTCAACAAAGCCAAAAGCTGGTTCTTGAGAAGATAAATAAAATAGGCAAACCATTAGCCAGACTCATCAAGAAAAAATGGAGAAGAATCAAATCAACAAAATGACAACACAGAAATACAAAGGATCATAAGAGACTACCATCAACAACCATGTGCCAATAAAATGGACAACTTGGAAGAAATGGAAAAATTCTCAGAAAAGTATATCTTTCCAAAACTGAACCAGGAAGAAATAGAAAATCTTAACAGTCCCATCACAAGCATAGAGATCAAAACTGTAATCAGAAATCTCCCAGCAAATAAAATCCCAGGACCAGATGGCTTCACAGCTGAATTCTATCAAAAATTTAGGGAAGAGCTAACACCTATCCTACTCAAACTCTTCCAGAAAATCTCACAGGAAGGTAAACTTCCAAACTCACTCTATGAGGCCACCATCACCCTAATACCAAAACCAGACAAAGATGCCACAGAAAAAGAAAACTATAGGCCAATATAACTGATGAACATAGATGCAAAAATCCTTAACAAAATTCTAGCAAACAGAATCCAACAACATATTAAAAAGATCATACATCATGACCAAGTGGGCTTTATCCCAGGGATGCAAGGATTATTCAATATTCACAAATCAAATGTAATATACCACATTAACAAATTGAAAGATAAAAACCATATGATTATCCCAGTAGATGCAGAGAAAGTTTTTGACAAAATTCAACATCCATTTATGATAAAAGCCCTCCAGAAAGCAGGCATAGAAGGAACATACCTCAACATAATAAAAGCCATATATGATAAACCCACAGCAAACATTATCCTCAATGGTGAAAAATTGAAAGCATTTCCCCTAAAGTCTGGAGAAGGAAATGGCAACCCACTCCAGTATTCTTGCCTGGAGAATCCCAGGGAGAGGAGCCCGGTGGGCTGCCATCTATGGGGTCACACAGAGTAGGACACAACTGAAGCAACTTAGCAACAGCAGCAGCCCTGAAAGTCAGGAACACAACAAGGGTGCCCACTCTCACCACTACTATTCAACATAGTTTGGAAGTTTTAGCCACAGCAATCAGAGAAGAAAAGGAAATAAAAGGAATCCAGATTGGAAAAGACGAAGTAAAACTCTCACTGTTTGCAGATGACATGATCCTCTACATAGAAAACCTTAAAGACTCCACCAGAAAATTACTAGAGCTAATCAATGAATATAGTAAAGTTGAAGGATATAAAATTAACACACAGAAATCCTTTGCATTCCTATACACTAAGAATGAGAAAACAGAAAGAGAAATTACAGAAACAATTCCATTCACCATTGCAACAAAAAGAATAAAACACTTAGGAATAAATCTACCTAAGAAAACAAAAGACCTATATATAGAAAACTATAAAACACTGATGAAAGAAATCAACAATGACACAAATAGATGGAGAAATATACTGCGTTCATGGATCAGAAGAATCAATATAGTGAAAATGAGTATACTACCCAAAGCAATCTATAGATTCAATGCAATCCCTATCAAGCTACCAATGGTATTTTTCATAGAATTAGAACAAATAATTTCACAATTTGTATGGAAATACAAAAAAACCTCAAATAGCCAAAGCAATCTTGAGAAACAAGAATGGAACTGGAGGAATCAACCTGCCTGGCTTCAGATGATACTACAAAGCTACAGTCATTGAGACAGTATGGTACTGGCACAAAGACAGAAATATAGATCAATGGAACAAAATAGAAAGCCCAGAGATAAATCCATGCACCTATGGACACCTTATCTTTGACAAAGGAGGCAAGAATATACAATGGAGAAAAGACAATCTCTTTAACAAGTGGTGCTGGGAAAACTCATCAACCACTTGTAAAAGAATGAAACTAGAACTCTTTCTAACATCATGAACAAAAATAAACTCAAAATGAATTAAAGATCTAAATATAAGACAAGAAACTATAAACCTCCTAAAGGAAAACATAGGCAAAACACTCTCTGACATAAATCATAGCAGGATCCTCTGTGACTCACCTCCCAGAGTAATGGAAATAAAAGCAAAAGTAAACAAATGGGCTTAATTAAACTTAAAAGCTTTTGCAGAACAAAGGAAACTATAAGCAAGGTGAAAAGACAGCCTTCAGAATGGGAGAGAATAATAGCAAATGAAGCAACTGACAAAGAATTAATTTAAAAAATATACAAGCAGCTCCTACAGCTCAATTCCAGAAAAATAAATGACTCAATCAAAATATGGGCCAAAGATCTAAACAGGCATTTCTCCAAAGAAGACATACAGATGGCTAACAAACACATGAAAAGATACTCAACATCACTCATTATCAGAGAAATGCAAATCAAAATCACAATGAGGTACTATCTCATGCCAGTCAGAATGGCTGCTATCAAAAAGTCTACAAAATAAATGCTGGAGAGGGTGCAGAGAAAAAAAGAACCCTCTTACACTGTTGGTGAGAATGCAAACTAGTACAGCCATTATGGAGAACAGTGTAGAGATTCCTTAAAAAATGAAATAGAACTGCCATACGACCCAGCAATCCCACTACTGGGCATACACACCAAGGAAATCAGAACTGAAAGAGACACATGTACCCCAATGTTCATCACAACACTGTTTATAATAGCCAGGACATGGAAGCAACCTAGATGTCCATCGGCAGACGAATGGATAAGAAAGCTGTGCTACATATACACAGTGGAATATTACTCAGCTATTAAAAAGAATGCATTTGAATCACTTCTAATGAGGGGGATGAAACTGGAGCCTATTATACAGAGTGAAGTAAGCCAGAAAGAAAAAACACCAATACAGTATATTAACGCATATATATGGAATTTAGAAAGATGGTAATGATGACCCTGTATGCAAGACAGCAAAAGAGACACAGATATAAAGAACAGAGTTTTGGACTCAATGGGAAAAGGCGAGGGTGGGATGATTTGAGAGAACAGCATTGAAACATGTATATTAATCATAAGTGAAACAGATCGCCAGTCCAGGTTTGACGCATGAGACAGGGTGGCCAGGGCTGGTACACTGGGATGACACTGAGGGATGGGATGTGGAGGGAGGTGGGGAGGGGTTCAGAATGGAGAACAGATGTACACTCATGGCTGATTCATGTGAATGCACAGCAAAAACCACCACAATATTGTAAAGTAATTAGCCTCCAATTAAAAAATCAATTAATTAAAGAAAAAACAAACAAACAAATGGATAACCAACAAGGACCTACTGTCTAGCACAGGGAACTCTGCTCAGTCTTATGTGGCAGCCTGGATGGGAGGGGAGTTTGGGGGAGAATGGATACATGAATATGCATGGCTGAGTCACTTTGCTGCTCACCTGAAGCTATCACAATATTGGTAATCAGCTATACTCCAATACAAAATAAGAAGTCTTTTAAAAATGAAAAAGAGGCTACTTTCCCATCTGCTCCTGGTGCAGCCCTCTCCCCCCAAGTACAGAGTGGCAACATGAGTAGCCTCCCTCTCTGGTTTTAAGGCAACCCAGAAGTAAAAGCCCCAGGGAGGAACTTGAGAAGAAGAAAACAGTTGACCTTTTCTAAACTAGCTCCCTGAGGCCCTGCCCTCTTCCTTCACAATGAACCACAGGAAGAGCATACTTCATATCCCAGGACTCTCAGTCTATCGATCTTTTTAAGAAAAGAGTCCCGTCCAAGCCCCACCCTCCCCAGCCTACCCTAGCTCACAGCCACTAATCTGTTCTAACTCCAGGGTCTGACTGATGGATTACTCCACAGTCCCCAAAATGCATGGAGGATCTCCTCGCAGACCCCAAGTGAGAGTCACAGCCAGACTGAATACATTCAAGACAGGGAAGAAATTGGAGATATTAACAGGATGGGGACTTATGGTGACAAGGAGAGGCTGTGAGGTTGTTCTCATCTTCAGGTGTGCCCAGGACGTGAGGGATGGCGCTAGTATTAGAATCTCATTTCAAACACACAAAATATATCAAGGCAGGGATGCCAGAGTCTTCTGACCGCTTTTTAAGAAAACATTTTCTTTATTTATTTGGCCCCCCCACCGCCGGATCTTCATGAGTCATGCAGAATCTTTCCTTGCACCGCACAGTTCGGTTCCCCAACCAGGGATCGAACCCACAGCCCCTGCATTGCAAGGCAGATTCTTGCCCACTGGACCACCAGCAACGTCCCTCTGTCCACTTATACTTTTGTATCTTCACACGCAGTTGGCATATTATCATCGTTTTGCACATTTTTCTACTTTCGCGGGGCTAGGATTTCCCAGGTGGCTCAGCGGTCCACCTGCCAATGCAGGAGATGCCGGAGACACAGGGCCAACACCTGGGTCGGGAAGGTCCCCTGGAGGAGGAAACGGCAGCCCACTCCAGTGTTCTTGTCTGCGAAATCCCATGGACAGAGGAACCTCGAGGGCTACAGTCCATGGGGTCACAAAGAGTCAGGCACGATCAAGCACACACACAGAGAATCTCAAACCCGCGATTGGCTGACCCCTGCCCCGCACACAATGCAAAAACAAGTGCATTACATTGTGTGTGACACAGACCTGAGATCATATATGTCCTCCAAGGACCTGGGCCCAGAAGAAGGCATCCACTCTTCCATTCCTTCCTGTAGTTTCTCCTGTGTTGGAGGCCTCAGGACAAAGAAGGCCAGAGGCTGTGCAGGGAAGGGCGAAACTAGAGCCAGGCCCAAGCCTCATAGCAACAGGTTTCCAGGGACTAGGGGACTGATTCTTGAAGTGAGGGGTCACGCTGCCTTGAAAACCACAGTCGCCGCTGACCACCGTCATTGCCTGAGAAAAATGCCTTTTTGTTCTGTTTGAGGGTCTTTCTCTTTGGACAATGTTGAAGAGCATGGGGGCTACCAGTTCTCATAAATGGACTGACTCTGCTTGTCCGCAGAGCTCCTCAGAGGCCTGTGGACCCAGAGGACGGCACCGAGCATGCCCAGGAGCAGGGGCACCTTCAGGAAGACCAGCAGCAGGAAGTGGACACTGCCCAGCAGGGGCCTGTGGGGGACATGGGAACAGGAAGTGAGATGCCCTCCAGGCCCCCTCCTCCCAGCTCTCTCCATGCCTGGGTTCCAATAACCTACACGAGGGCCAGCCTGGACCCCAGGGTGACAACGGCCTTCATCCCCCAGAGTCTCCTTCTTCATGTCTCCCTGTTCTGACCCTTACTGCTCTCCTGGGCAGGAAAGGACCAGGTCCTCATCAGAAGGAGAAGAGCTTAGAGCATAGACACACACAAAGGGGAAACCACGAGAGGCACAGCGGGGAAGACAGCTAAGGAGGGAGCCCCTGGGAAAAAGGAGACACGCTGACACCTTGACCACAGACCCTGGCCTCCAGAGTTGTGAGAAATGAACATTGTCTAAGCCACCTGGCCTGTGTTACTTTGCCATGTCAGCCAAGCTAATACAAGAATCATCCCTTATTCTTCACTCTTCACAGAAATTTGTCAAATGAAGTCACCAATCAATCACTTAACTCTGTTTGGTACGTTGATTATGTGATATAGGTACCTGGAAGGCAGACAGCTGGATGTTTGGATAATCCTCATATCCCCTTATATTCTTAAAACAGGGATGGGCAGGCTTCCCTGGTGATCCAATGATAAAGAATCCACTGCCAATGCAGGGGTCACGGGTTGGATCCCTGGTCTGGGAAGATGCCACATGCTGCAGAGCATCTAAGCCCGTGTGCTATATCTTCTGAAGCCCATGCACCCCAGAGCCCATGCTCCATAAGAGGAGAAGCCACTGCAAAGGGAGGTCCACTGACCACAGCTACAGAGAGCCTGCGTTCAGCGATAAAGACCCAGAGCAGCCAAAAGTAAATCAACGAATTAACTGGAAAAACAGGAGTATGTAGGAGTGGGTGCTCAATGCTTAATTTTTGCATAAATGAGTGAATTGGCCATCTCATGTGTATCAAAGGCCCTGCCTGATACTTACGGGTGCCTTTGATCCATTCAGTGAAGATATTCCTTAGTGACCCTTCAGTTCAATTCAGTTCAGTCGTTCAGTCATGTCCAACACTTCGTGACCCCATGAAATCGCAGCACGCCAGGCCTCCCTGTCCATCACCAACTCCCGGAGTTCACTCAGACTCACGTCCATCGAGTCAGTGATGCCATCCAGCCATCTCATCCTCGGTCGTCCCCTTCTCCTCCTGCCCCCAATCCCTCCCAGCATCAGGGTCTTTTCCAATGAGTCAACTCTTCGCATGAGGTGGCCAAAGTACTGGAGTTTCAGCTTTAGCATCATTCCTTCCAAAGAAATCCCAGGACCGATCTCCTTTAGAATGGACTGGTTGGATCTCCTTGCAGTCCAAGGGACTCACAAGAGTCTTCTCCAACACCACAGTTCAAAAGCATCAATTCTTCAGTGCTCAGCTTTCTTCACAGTCCAACTCTCACATCCATACATGACCAGTGGAAAAACCATAGCCTTGACTAGACGGCCATCTTATTAGAGGGGTATAATACATCCTCTGCGTATAAATGTCTTTAAAAACTTGCCTACACTATTCCAAAGAGTATGCGCCTGAGTGGAAAGGATCTGTATTAGTCAGGATAAGCTAGGTTCTGCTGCGTTAACAAGTAGGGAATAAAGCCAGCAAAGACTCTGTTTCACTCTGGCTGTATGTCTATTATAGGTCAGCAGAGGGCTCTGCTCTCAAGTACCCATAGCAACAGAGCAAGCACGTTGGTAACCTTGTCACTGCCCATGACAGGGAAGAGAGAGCTCTGGAGGACCCAGGACCCAAGGAACCACCCCTAGAAATAATCCCTAGTGTGACTTCTGCTCACACGTAATTGGTCAAAGCTAGTCACATAACCCCACTGGACAGAAAAGGACCAGGAAGTATAACAATGTCCTTTGTCTCATAGTGGAGAGGAAGAATTGAGTTGAGTAGCATCAACTTTCAAACAGAGGGGAATAAGGAGACAAGACACCAGAGAATGGGAAGAGGCACTCCCAGTGGGAGAGGAAACTATCAAAGTTTCTTCAAAGCCAAAGGAAGAAGTGCTCTATGCTAGTGAAAACGATCAGTGTTCCTGAGACGCCTCCTAGACAGAGAGTGATCTGGAAACAGAGGGTGCTGTGATCTGGGCACAGCGCTTCAGTGGAAGGATGAGGGTGGGACCCACAGAAGAGGATGTGGAAGGCACAGGGAGATGAGACAAGAGAGATGGAAAGGCAACCGACATGTTCTCCACAACCTCAGCCGCTGGGGACTCCCCCGGCAGTCCAGTAGCTAAGACTGCCTGCTCCTGCTATGTGGGGTGAGGATTCGATCCCTGGTTGGGGAACTGAGATCCTGCATGCTACACCATGCAAGCAAAAAAAAAAAAAAAAAAGTGATGATTTAAAAAAAAAAATGACCTCAGCCATCGTATCAATCCTGTAAGCTAAGTGTTCTTTTCTACATTTTAAAGCATAAGAAACAGAGTAAACCAAGGAAATCCAGCGAGGAGACAGCAGAGCTGAAATTTAAACACACACCACTGTCTTCCCAAGCATCCTTCTCACCCATGCGTCCGTAACCACATCAGCACATCCAGCGGCAAATACTGGAAAGGATTCTTCCTGCTTCTGATTGAGACAAACACCAAGCAGTGAGGTGGAGGTGCTGGGCCCGCGCTCGTCTATCAGTCAGAAGGGGAGTTAGATGAAAACCGGAAAAAGCAGCAGCTCCCAGCTCGCCTCACGGCCAAGTGTGTGTTCATTGTCACAGGCCCTGCTCACAAGCCCCTCCAGCACATCTCAGAATTCCTTGGACTCAGATACCCTTTGCTGTGGTGCAAAGAGGCTCCACTGCCAAAAGCATGTGACAGGCTGTGTCTCTTTGAAGAACCAGCTTGAACTGATTGTTCTTCAGCTTTCCACACAAATTACAGAACATGAGGCCTGCAGCTTTGCCCAAAGTTGTCAACAGGTTTTAATTGTCTCTGCTTTTCCGTACACACAGATGGCTGCGCTAAGCTGCTCTGCAGACCCCTGCTGTCTTCACGAAGGAAAATCAGACACCACAAATGGAAATTCATTTAAAAAGAAAAGTTACGGTAAAACAGAGTCCAAGGTAAACCACCGTTGTTTTTTTTCCAGAAGATAAATGCTACATAAAGGAAAATAGGAGAAGTGAAGAAACAGAGGCACAGGCAAGGCAAGAAAAACTGTAGTGAAAACGCGGCATTCACAACACAGGTGCAGAAACTATTAAGAAAAGTAAGAAGCGTTTGAAAAGAGCAGGAAGTCCTTTTTATTGGCAGCAACTATAATGGGGCCCCGAGTTCAAGTTTCTTTCTCTGAGTTCTTTCAGAGAAGCTACAGACTCAGCAGTTTCACTCACAGGAATCAGTCCTTCAGAAATAACAGGACTATGGCACCCCACTCCAGTCCTCTTGCCTGGAAAATCCCATGGACGGAGGAGCCTGGTGGGCTGCAGTCCACAGGGTCGCTAGGAGTCGGACACTTCCCTTGCACTTTCCACTGTCATGCATTGGAGAAGGAAATGGCACCCCACTCCAGTGCTCTTGCCTGGAGAATCCCAGGAACGGGGGAGCCTGGGGGGCTGCCGTCCATGGGGTCGCACAGAGTCGGACACGACTGACGCGACTCAGCAGCAGCAGCAGAAAGCATCATTACGCTAAAATGCGCCCTTACAGCCTTGTTCATAGCAGCGAAACTCAGGGAGCAAATGAGTGAAGTGTAGTTTACCCACGTGACCAAACCACCGTACACTTATGAAAGTTAATGATTTAATAACATAGTGGCTGTGATTTATTAAGTGAGAAAAGTAGAATACCCAAAAATGATTCAGTCTGTATGCACGAGTCCTACCTATCCGTTCTCTGTGCTTAGCAGGCAGTCTGATAGTTCACTTGTCAAAATGTGAACCATACTTAGGTCTTAGCGATATTTCCATTTTCTCCACTTTATCACTCTCTATTGTCTGCCTCTTACTCTTTAAGAAAACATATTATCTTTAGAATTGAAAAGATGAAGCCATTTTCATTTTGAAAGAGCCAAAGCATATCATGAGGTGGAGGAGAAGTGAGGGACGCCTCCTGCTTGACGGAAGCGCGCGTGCAGCAGCGGCCTGGTCCGCCCGGCAGCCCAGGGCAGAGAAGGGGGGCGACAGGACTCCCCCCGCGTGGGGGATGGCTCCCGTGAGCATGTGTCCTCTGGCGATAAGAACAGCTGCCGTAGCCAGCTCTGTGCACAGAACCTCGCTCGAGAAGAGGCGTTGACTGGCAGATATTGATCACAGCGCTTCACCTGCGGGGTAGGGACATGGACACGCCACCAGGCGCTCATTTGAAGAATCGTGTGCGACACCTGCAGAAAAGGGAAGAGACCCAACGCGAAGCGAGCCAGGGCTCAAATCCCTGCTCTAGAGTCTTACCACTCGAACTTGTACAATTTATTTCTCTGAGACTCAGCTTTCTCATTAGAGAAATGAAAGATGATAAATATACAAGAGGTAAAGATGGTAAAACATAACACAGTGATAAAAGCAGACAGAGGGGCATAGTGTATTCAGGCGTCTGGTATATAGGAGGTGAGGGCTTCCCTGGCAGCTCCGCTGATGAGGAATCCACCTGCAATGCCGGAGACCCCGGTTCAATTTCTGGGTCAGGAAGATCCCCTGGAGAAGGGGTAGACTCCCCACTCTAGTATTCTTGGGCTTCCCTGGTGGCTCAGATGGTAAAGAATCCACCTGCAATGTGGGAGACCTGGGATCCTTAGGCTGGGAAGATCCCCTGGAGGAGGGCATGGCAACCCACTCCAGTATTCCTGCCTGGAGAATCCCCACAGACAGAGGAGCCTGGCGGGCTACAGTCCTTGGAGTCACAAAGAGTCAAACAGGACTGAGCAACTAAGCACAGCACATATAGTAGGGGCTCAAATGTCACTATTATGAGCATATTATCCATCATATTGGATAAAATAGTAAGGGAAGGGAAACACAGATTTGTGTCCTGATGCTGGTTTCAGCAGTGACTCACTGTGGGACTCTGGGCTCACCGCACCTGGAGCTGTGCCTGGATCATTTCTCATATCTTTCTCAACACTGCCCTGAGACCAAAATGGGATGTTCATGAGGAGGTACTCTGCATGAATGGAAGGATTGTTTCTGAAATACTTATCGTTGTCCTTTAGGAACCAAGATAAAAACTCTATATAGTCAATCAAAGCTATAGTTTTTCCAGGAGTCAAGTACAGATGTGAGGTTGAACAATAAAGAAGGGTGAGCACTGAAGAATTTGATGCTTTTAATTGTGGTGCTGGAGAAGACTCTTGAGAGTCCCTTGGACAGCAAGGAGATCAAACCCGTCCATCCTAAAGGTGATTCACCCTGAATATTCATTGAAAGGACTGATGCTAAAGCTGAAGCTCCAATACTATGGCCACCTGATGTGGAGAGCTGACTCATTAGAAAATATGTTGATGCTGGGAAAGACTGAAGGCGAGAGGAGAAGAGGGTAGCAGAGGCTGAGATGGTTGTACGGCATCATCAACTCAATAGACATGAGTCTGAGCAAACTCCAAGAGACGGTGAAGGACAGGGAAGCCTGGCATGCTGCCATCCATGGGGTCGCAAAGGGTCAGACATGACTGAACAACAAAAACGAAAAGAACAAAGGTATACTCATTTCTAGTATAGTCTTTCCTACTTGTGGGCAAAGGAGAGTATGAGTTCTGGGGAAGCCATCTTGAGACCAGGTCATCTTAGAAGTTCTCCAAAACAATCATTAATCAGAGCCATTTAAAAAATAAGTAATCCATTCTCACAGCAAAACACCCGAAAGAGATCAAAAAGAAAGCCGTCAAAGTCACATTGCTTCCTCCGTCTCCTCCAGACTCTTAGTTTACCTTCCGTGAGACAACCACTGCAACCAGTTTCTTCTTCCAGAGACACTTCATCTGTCGACACGCGTCGACACATACACAAGTACACATACACACTGTACGTGCAGGCACAGAGACACACACACAGGCATGCATTTCAGCAGGAGCATGCTGTGCTCATTGATCCGGGTCTTTTTCTCAACAATGTATTTCTTGCATCAGTATGTAAAGAGTTGCCCCATTCTTTTCAACAACTGTGTAGCATTCCCTAATATGGATATAATACTGCTTTCTTTACAATCTTGACTGGATTGTAAATTGTTTCCCACACAGGATGCTCTGCTAGATACATACATGTGGGCAGAGTGGTGGTTTTAGTCACTGAGTCACGTCCAACTCTGGAACCCCCTGGACTTACCCTGCCAGGCTCCTCTGTCCATGGGATTCTCCAGGCAAGAATACTGGAGTGGGTTGGCATTTCCTTCTCCAGAGGATCTTCCCAACCCAGGAATTGAACCTGGGTCTCCTGCGTTGCAGGCAGATTCTTTACTGACTGACCTACAAGGGAAGCCCACGTGTGAGTGTATTTGAGATAAATACTGCTGCTGCTGCTGCTAAGTCGCTTCAGTCGTGTCTGACTCTGTGCGACCCCATAGACGGTAGCCCACCAGGCTCCCCCACCCCTGGGATTCTCCAGGCAAGAACACTGGAGTGGGTGGCCATTTCCTTCTCCAATGCATGAAAGTGAGAATTAAAAGTGAAGTCGCTCAGTCGTGTCCGACTCTTAGCGACCCCATGGACTGCAGCCTAGCAGGCTCCTCCACCCATGGGATTTTCCAGACAAAAGTACTGGAGTGGGGTGCCATTGCCTTCTCTGGAGATAAATACAGAGAAGGTCAAAAGGTACAAACACTCTACATTTTAAAAGGTGCTGCCAAGCTGAACTCCAGAGAGACTGCACTCAAATCACATTCCCAGCAGCAATGGAGGAAGAGTCTACTTCTGCACTTTGTCGCCAGGGCAGCCTGTATTATTAACGTAACAGGCACAGGAAGCCATGTGTCATCACGGGTTTAATTACTCTTTCCCTCATTATAAATACAATTGAGTGCCATTTTGTTTGTTTGAGAACTATTTCCTTTACTATGATTTCTCCTTTCACATCTTTTCTCTGTTTTCCTGTTGGGAAATTCATTTTCCTATGGACTTGAATTAATCAGTCTTTCCTTTATGACATTTTTCATTCTTAGGGAGGATTTCCCTATTTAATTTTTAAAATTGTATTTATTTTTCTAAAGTGCTTAATTCCCATTTGCAACATCTAGATTTTAATCTATCTGCAGATCTCTGTGTATATAATATGAAGGATGGGAATCCAGTTTTTCCCGGATGATTATCAAGGTGACCCTAAGCCGTTTACTCCAGCCCCTGTTTGCTCCTCCTGAGTCCTGTATGTGTTTGCACTGCATGTGTGTATAAAAGGGCTTCCTATTCTGTTTTAGTCATCTGTTTTTCTAGCCAGGCACCAACACCACGTTTTAATTTTTGTAGCTTTAGAATATGTTTTGATATCTGATAAAGATAGTTCCCCCACTTTTTTGTTTTAAATCAATGTTCCTGGACACTCTGTTTTTTTTTTTTTCCACATGGTGCTTACAATCGATTTATCTGGTTAAGAGATTGTTAGAAATTGCATTACATTTACGGATTAACCTTTATGAAATTGAGTTATTCTGTTCATGAAAAGACCATGCTTTTTTCAAGTAGAATTCTTTATCAAATGTAGTCAAATAAAAATCCATCTTTATGTGTCAGGGATGCATAACCCTAACAGAGAGTTTTATTCAGGCCCATTTATTTGAAAACGTTTCTTTGTCTTAGATGCTCTGTTTCCATTTTTATAGAAAAAGATACTCCATCACTTACACAAACTGTCTCCAAATGTCACATTTGCACACCAAGGGCAGAACCAAGACAAAATGAGTCACTCACATGTGGAATGCTTCTCTTTAATAATGCATCAATCTCCAAATGCTCTAAAATTAGGTACGCCTGCCCAACCCAAAACACAGCTTAGTTCCATGCTCTCATCTCTAATACCGCATGATACATCACTCAACAAGAAAACATCTAAAGTTATTTCATTTGGAACTGCTTCAGAAAATAAGCATTATTGACTAATATCCGACAATTAATTTTGAAAGATAAATTTCTTTGAGAACTGGTGGTCTCAGAAATTTTCATTATTGAATATTCACACGATCTGACAATTTAATAGTATAATTTTAACCAATTGCCATCAACTTCCTAGATAAAGAAGGAGATCACCCACTGACTATTAGCTGCTTTTTCCAATGTCACACTGAGGGTCTATCAATGAGTTGAGAATAAAAGAGGAAACATACGGCATTATCACACTAGTGAGCTAACTCACCCAGCACGCTTCCAGAAAATGTTCCTGAGACACAGTTTCTGAGTTCTGGGCTCACTGCTTGCTCATCAGCTGTTACCTCCCTGACACAGTTGGCCTTCTGTGTCCACAGGTTCTGCATCCACAGATTCGAACAACCCTAGATTGAACACTGTGTGATCCGCAGAACTTGGGTTATCAGACACAGAACCCATGGATCCCAAGGGCCAGCTGTAAGACGCTTGAGCATCTGTGGCCATTAGCATCCCCAGAGGGTCCTTAAATCAACCCCTGATGGATCCCAAGGGACAGCTGTACACAGTTCCAAGGTGGGTGGGCCTGAAGCTAACTAACTAAAGTCCCCAAATTAGGCTCCTATTCCCACTACTAATCTGTAGTTTGATGTGGCAGAGGGAAAAGGGACGGACATTGTTAGAGACAATAGTCTGCTCAGTCTGAAGTCTGTCCCTAAACACTTTAGCCTTGAGCAAGTTATTGAAATATGTGTTTCTGACAATGTGGTCCATGAACCATGTGCAACAGAATCTCCTGGGTGTTTGTTTAAAATGTGTATTCCTGGGCCTCATTCCTAACACCACCATGGGGTGGTCAAGTCACCTTCATCAGCAGCAAACTTCTCAGGAGATTCTTATGCATGCATATTCTTACAATCTTTTTTGCTCATCTATAAAATGTCACACAGGCCAAACTTTATCACAGGGCAGTTTTGAGGGTTTCAGATAATTATATGTGCAAAGCACCAGGCACAGAGAAGTATCTGAACGACACTGGTCACCTTCCTCTCCTTTCCTTCTGTTCTAGCAAATAATAAGGAAAAGTGGAGACAAATATAGTATTCTACTGTAAAGTTTTGCTTTGTTCTTTACTAGGAAAGCATGGAGCTGCTATTCTCTTCTTAGAACTGAATAAATCTTGGGCTTCCCTAGTGGCTCAGACGGTAGAGAAACAACTGCAATGCGGGAGACCAGAGTTCGGTCCCTGGGTTGAGAAAGTCCTCTGGAGTAGGGAATGGCTACCCACTCCAATATTCTCGCATGAGAATTCCATGGAAATAAATCTTAGTTACCTAAAACTAGAGCTCCGAATTTTTCATGGAAGGCATTTAATTGATGTTATAGATCTAAACTTCTCAGATGGCCACATAATTCTGAAATGCTGATAGACAGCAACCTTCAATTTATCGCCTCTTAGCTCTAAATTCATACTTCATTATCTGCTCTAGGAAAACGGATATGGGCTCCTGAAAATATTTCTCTAGCAGACGGCATGATATTAAGCTTTGCCAGTAGAGGGCATTGGAGAGAACCTGCAGGAGGAAAGGCCTTTCCCTGTCTGGAGCGCTCGGTGGCCAAGCTCTGCAGCGGGCACTTTCTCCAGAACCCAACTCTGGCAGTGTGCCTGGCTTCCCAAGCGCATGGACGCCTTCAGCGTGGGACGCAAGCTTCCACTTCCACACAGTGGATTAACAGGAACCTGGTTGACCTTTCTACCTTAAACAACTGGACAAAACAGGTGAGACAATGGTTTTCAGTCACTGACTGGTAGACATCCCAGAGGAGTAATCTCTGAGAGAAGGGAGACAAAGCAATGGCCAGCTTAGTGTCTGCAGTACGCTTGCAGCCAGCGGTACAGAGAAGGGGACCCTCCTGGGTGGGGGAATAAAGTTCAATATTTGGTGAGTCCAAAGCTGCTAAATTTCTCAGGGCAGGGTACCAGGGGACAGAGAGAGACTCAGGAAATCTTCAGAGAGTCTTCGTAAGTGCCTAAGTAGGCATGCATGTAAAGTAGCTACTGATGTCAGAGGGAAAAACACTGAAAAGAAGCAGGTGAAACACTCCCCCGGGACAGAAGTTATCTGCACCCCATCGGCTCTGTGAATACGCATTGCACGGAGTGGAGTTATCTCTGCAGTGGGGCAAAGTGCAAAGGCCATTCTGCTCCCACTCTCTCAGCTCAGGTTGCAAAATCCCACAGACAGGGGGACTTAGGACACATCCATCCCTGAGGCTTCTGTAGGCTGAGAAGCCCGAGACCATGGTGCCAACAGCATCGGTACCCATGAGGACTCTCTCCCGGGTCTGCAGACCTTGCCTTCTCACTGGGTCCTCAGGTGGTAGAGAGTGAGTTCTGGTCTCTCTCTTCTTTTTGTATTCATTTTTATACTTTTTAATTCACTTTTTAAAAATTATGCTTTTTAATTGAAGAATAATTTCTTTATAGAATTTTGTCATTTTCTGTCAAACCTCAACATGAATCAGCCATAGGTGTACATATATCCCCTCCCTCTTGAAACTCCCTCCTACCTCCCTCCCCATCCTACCCCTCTAGGTTGATACAGAGCCCCTGTTTGAGTTCCCTGAGTCATACAGCAAATTCCTGTTGGCTATCTATTGTACATATGGTAATGTAAGTTTCCACATTACTCTCTCCATATCTCTCACCCTCTCCTCCCCACTCCCATGTCCATAAGTCTGTTCTCTATGTCTGTTTCTCCATTGCTGCCCTGTAAATAATTCTTCAGTACCATTTTTCTAGATTCCATATATATGCGTTAGTATACAATATTTAACTTTCTCTTTCTGACTTACTTCACTCTGTACAATAGGCTCTAGGTTCATCCACCTCATTAGAACTGACTCAAATATGTTCCTTTTTATGGCTGAGTAATACTCCACTGTGTGTGTGTACCACAGCTTCTTTATCCATTCGTCTGTCGATGGACATCTAGGTTGCTTCCAATATTGTGCTGGCTTCTGCCATACAATAATGTTCCTTCCCTCTTGAATCTCCGCCCCAGCCCCAAACATATGAATCTGAAGGAGACACAGACACAGTCCCACAGAGCCGTGGCCGCCTCTCGAGGGCATCTCCCGCTGGCTCCCGCTTCTCTCTTGCTCCTGCTGCTGGTCCCTTACTCGTGTGCTGAGTTTGTCATTGTTGTTAAGTCGCTTAGTCATGTCCAACTCTTTTGTGAACCCATAAACTGTAACCCGCCAGGCTCCTCTGTGCATGGAATTTCCCAGGCAAGGGTACTGACGTGGGTTGCTATTTTCTTCTCCAGGCGATCTTCCGGACCCGGGGCTAAACCCACTTCTCTGGCATTGGCAGGTGAATTCTTCACCGTCTGAGCCGCCAGGGAAGCCCTTGCTCTGAGTTTACTCCTTGGTAAAGTAGTAGCACAAAGGGGAAACCCAGACAATGAGAAAGAATCCCAGCTAGGAATTTTATATTCCTTATTACATTACCCTAGGAAAAAAATCACCATTTTATAGCATGGTAACTAGCAGTATTAGAGAAAGTTATTATGTTACAATTTTTGTGATAAGCTACTTTGGGGCTAAATGGCAATGTAGAAGCAAAATCTAATGGAAAACTCTCCGGCTTTCTTTTTGTTAACATTTGTATCACTGAGCAGTAAGGCTCTATTGCCCACTTGTCTGCATCTCTTAATTACAGGGGAGGTAGGCCTAGTCATTGAAATACCCACTGAGTGCTGGCCTTGCAAATCCAAACCTATAAAGCAATGACAAATATTACATTTTATAACAGGGCCGGACAATAACTGAATTTAAAACAAAAGAAAACTGACTAAATAGCATTTTTTTTCACATTGCACCAAACCTATTATTCATTAGCACACCATTTCTCACTTCCCGTAAGAAAGCAAAAATACTGATGATGTATATCACGTGTCAGCATTCAACAATCGTTTAAGAACCATAAATTTGAATGTGTGCAGAAATTTTGTATCTTTTTTTGCATGAGAAGGGTGCTTTCCCCTTTTGGAGGAGTCATGCTTTAGATGGATTTTGCCAACACTGACTCTGAACTCAACACCTTTTGGGGTGTTTCAGAATTTATGTCCCACTTCACATTTTTCAGCCCCATTATTTCTTCGTAAGCTTTGCCACTGGGAAGTAACCAAAAAAAGAAGGAAAAAAATTTTCTTTTTTTCCTTCCCCAAGAATCTTAAAAGTCGAGTAAGAAAAATGAAGTGACCAACAATGACTCCCAAGGGGAATCTGAGAAACAGGGAAGATTCATGGGGGTTCTTAATGCAAGAGCTTTTCCTCTCTATATTCACAGCCCACAAGGACGTCAGCCCCACGTCTGGAGGATGCAGGGGTCTGAGCTGTGCTTACGCTCCTGTGGAGACAGCTAATGGGATCGGGCATCTGCCCAGAGCCCAGGGGAGCACGCTAGGCCATTCCTCCCAGTGCAAGCACCACCGAAGTTTCTCCACACCCCCGCCAACTGGCTTAAGCCAGTTAACTGCCCCGAAACGGGATCCAAGCCAACACTGGTTGAGCGTCAAGGACACGGCAGAATATATTCCATCACTGTTTCCCTGAGAGACGATCCGCAAAAAAAGATGCGCCCTGCAGGGGAAGTGGTCGGGGCAAGCTCACTGCAGCGCTGGGCACTCTGCACACACCCTGCACGGTTTCCGCTCACTCTGCCTTGGCTGAGCCAGCGGCTGTCTGTGCGCGCCCCTGCCCAGATTCTCCGTTGAAAGCCTGACCTGCCACGTGATGGAATGAGGAGGCGGAGCCTTTGGGAGACGATCAGGTCATGAAGGTGGAGCCCCCCTGAAGGGAATCAGTGCTGTCAGGGAACAGGCTCTTCTTCCACGGGAGGACAGACGAGAAACCTGAGACCCAGGAGAGCCCTCGTCCAGCTGTGCCGGCACCCTGATCTCAGACTTCCGGCCTCCAGAACGGGGAGCAACAAATCTCTGCTGTTTACAAGCTCCCTGGTCTGCGGTGTAGCAGCCGAAACAGACTAAGACGGAGCATATAACGGCGAGGGCAGAAGGAAGGGAGACGTTTGGATCACGGAGCATTTATAATCCAGGGCAGCAAATTGCAAAACAAATCACCTTCACACTCTTGTAACAATATAAATCCCTTACTGAAGACCATGGGAGCTGAGGAAAAGAGGGAGGAAAGCCAAGAAGGAATGTGTTACAGCTAGGAAGAGAGTTGTCCAGGCAAGCAGGGTACTGCAAATGTATCACATTGGCCCAGGGACCAGCGAGTGGATGGGAAACATAGGACTAAAAATTTACTTTTAAGAAAAAAATCATTTCCATACAGTTAATCTTTTGTTTAAGCATGATATATATTGGGAAAAAAAAAAAAAAAAACATCCAAGACTCCGCTTCATCGTGAAAAGCTGCTAGTGGAATAGACTGAAGAAGTGTGAGCAGTACAAATCCATCTGCATGTTCAGGGTTTAGAATTAGATTATACACGCAGACATGCAATCTTTCCATTTTGCACAAGTGACCCCTTCTCTTTTGCCTTATTCGACCTTAATCTAAAAGTTCTACTGGCCTTTCATGAAAAGAAAAACCAGCAACAAAAGTCATTTGACAGAAGGCTGGCTATTTCCAGTGCTATTGTTATGACAACTCTGACTTCCAAAAGGATTATTAAGAAGGGGGGGGGGAAAAGGCCATCCCTGAAATCTACATCAAGTTGTTAAGGCAACAAGAACGAGATTAAATCTAGAAATGTTCGATCTGCCGCCCCCTCCCTCCCCCCTATTAACCACCCCACATGTTCTCGATGGCCTTGCCAACTAGCTGAAATCATCACTACATCTCTGCCACCCTGTCCCAGCAATCAAGGAGAAGTGTGGATTTGAAGAATGGGATGCTGTATGGATTTATGCGTAGGTTAGATTAGTATGTCTGTGGGCTCGGGTGCAATTCTGCAAACAGTTCATCACATTTCCCCCTTAAATTCTGTTTGTCAGATTTAACCAAGGAGGTGGCAATCCTTTATCCAGATGAAAAAAAAAAAAATCGGAGAAAACTCTGGTGGCATTTGTTAGGTTTCAGGAAGCAAAGACTGGAGGGAGGGCAGTCCGAAAGAAAGAGGCAGCACTCACAGAAGTGCAGAGCTGGGGGGTTGCGGGACGCATGACTGTTCACAGAGATGCCCAGGAGAAGCTGGGGATAAGGCTTGAGAAATACCGAGGACATCTGACATCTTGAAGGGCCTCGTTGTGAACGGGGAAATGAGGAACAGGCAGAGGGGAGCTTTCTTGGGAGGAAAGCAGCATCCATGAGAAGGGATGGGGCTGGCTGGAGCAGTGACAGTCAACGTTGTGTCGGTAGTCGAGGAAACCACCTAACAGAGGGAGGGTGAAGATTCTGACCGTGAGGATGGCGCTGAGGGCAGAAAGGGGCCCGTGCCCGTGGCGGGAGGATTCTCCGCAGTCTGGGAACGATGGTGATGGGAGCCGGGCTGGAGAGGAAGGAGGCAGGGGAAGGAAGGATGGCGGGAGAAGAAAGTTGAGAGTGAAGAACAGTTTAGGGCTCCAAGGCAACGTATTCTACTTTAAGATGTGTTCAGCAGGCAGTGTGAAGAAGGCAATGGCAACCCACTCCAGTACTCTTGCCTGGAAAATCCCATGGCCGGAGGAGCCTGGTGGACTGTAGCCCATGGGGTCGCTAAGAGTCGGACATGACTGAGCGACTTCACTTTCACTTTTCACCTTCATGCACTGGAGAAGGAAATGGCACCCCACTCCAGTGTTCTTGCCTGGAGAATCCCAGCGACGAGGGAGCCTGGTGGGCTGCCGTCTATGGGGTTGCACAGAGTCGGACACAACTGAAGCGATTTAGCAGCAGCAGCAACAGGCAGTGAGAAATTCGGGGGGATGGGGCTCTCCAAAGAGATGAGGGCCAGAGAATCAAGGGTTATCATGACCCAGGAAGAGATGAGCCCCTGACCGTGTGATGATGAGAGGAGAGAGAAGGGAACCTCAGGTCCAACTTCAGCCTCCCATCCCCTCTCTAACCGGTGCTACTGTTGGTCTGGGGATGTCAGGACCTCACCCTGGTGAGCCGACCAGAAGGGGAACAGCTCACCCAAGACCAAGTGTGTCTCCCAAAGGCTGACGCGCTCTGCAGGATTCCAGCAGCCTGCGGGTGGGTTTCCAGCAGTTTTCTCCCGGCACATGGGAGCTAAGAGATGCTGGAAAAGCCTCTAAGCTCGCACACCTGCTGACCCAGTTTCTCTCTGCCTGCCAGAAGCTCTTCCGGCCTCAGGTGACAGGTCTGGAAGCAGCTTAGTAGAATGGATGGTGAGTCACGCGAACACACTTTCACATTAATTCAATTCTCCTCTGTTGGGCTTCTGCAAAATGAACTTTTTCTTAAGTGCTACATTTTATTTCACTAACAGGGACTCTGCCAGGTGGAGGGGGATGGCTGGTACCGGGTGGACTTTCCCTAGAGGGCGAGGCTGGGCTTACAGGAGACAGACCGTGGAAGGGCCCCTGGGAGCGAAGGTCACGTTTTCTCCAGAGCTTTCTGCATTACTGAGGCCACTGGCTCCCACATCTGGGCAGATCACCTTGGGAAGCTCTTTACTTAAACAGATTCCTTAGACCAGCCAGCCCAACTCAATTAGAACCTCAGGAAAGAGCACCCAGGGATCTGATTTTCAACAGTCTCACCAGGCATCCTATTCAAAGACCCTTTCTTCAGGAATCACTGCCTTCAAGCATTCCACTCATGCTCTGTAAGAAATATCCAGACATTTTCAATTGTTGCACAAGAAAGAAATTTGCTTGGCAAGGCCTAAGAGAATGGGGGTGAGAGCTTGCTGATCAGAAAAAAAAGAAAAAGTTCTAAAATCATCCTTTGTTTTCACTGTGATATTTATCTGTAATATCAAACCACACAAAACCTTTGCCTAAGACTGATGTCATTAGCAGAAGAATTTTGGATCAGAAGCAGCTGAGAAACTTCACAGCCTGAGATGGTGCTACGGTTTGGCTCTGCAAAACTGATCTTAGCAGTTTTACCAGGGTGCTGCCTCTCCAAACCTGAGTCCGTTCTTTATTGAGCTCTGCAGAAACACAAACTCTCAGGCTGTGAGCTGTGCCTGCAGAGACTGGGGACCCCACATTGATGAAGAAGAACACACAGCATCCAGGTCAGAGCCGGAGATTCCCTCGCGACACGGAAGAGGGCACCTCCCTCCCGCCCATCTCCAACCCCCAGAGATCTAGGATGTTCATGTCCCAGGGAAGAGAAGAGGGTCAACATCTCAGGGAGACCAGCTCAGGAAGTCGTTCTCTTCCCTCCAGCAGCGAAACCGAACATCAAAACCCCAAACCAGATTACTTCCCGGTGCATCCCTCAGTGACTGTCTCAACTTTTGTAACTCACAGCCTCTGCTCCTGATAAAACCTTGGGAGATGCAGTGAAGAGTCTGGGCAGCGAGTGGGGAGATCCAGTGTCAGCTCTTCTCCTCTCTGCCTGTTTCCTCGTCTCTGAATGGGAACGGGTGGTCCTGCTCGCTTAGCAGAGAGGGTTTGGAAGATCTGAAGGCTTCAGCAGGTCTGGCAAGGAACAGAGCAAGGGGCTGGAAACCAGGAGCATCTCTGCCCTGTCTCAGGGCTTCACGAGGTCAGCCCACCGCCCCTGCTCTCGCTCTGCTCCTTCTCATACCTGTTGGGTTGCCAGGAGAGCTGTAGGCAGCCTTTGACTCTTGGAGACGTGAGAAACTTCACAAGCCCAGTTCATCAGCAAAAGATCGTAGAGACCGTGTCTCCTTCCCCTGTCTAACTTTGGGTTTTTTAGATTTGGGTTTGTAGCTGTTAGTCACTCAGTCATGTCTGACTCTTTGCAACCCCATGGACTGTAGCCCACCAGGCTCCTCTGTCCATGGGATTCTCCAGGCAAAATACTGGAGTGAGTTGCCATTCCCTTCTCCAGAGAACCTTCCTAACTTGTGTCTTCTGCACTGCAGGCAGATTGTTTTCCACTGAGCCACAAGGGAAGTCTGGGTTCCAACATTTTGTCTCGGGGAATACAGCACAGATTCAGTTTTTACCAGGGTGTGACCCCTCTGAACATGAGTCTTGCCTTAGAGTGTTAGGGGCAAAGGAGTCAGGATTCCAGGCAAGGTCACCTTTCCCGGGAACCCCTGGGAAGTCTCCCCGGGCCCAATGCCACCCCTGCTCAGGTCTGCACGATGCCTGCTGGCTGGCCTGGCCTCTGCAGTCCTTGGGCTCCAATCACTGGTCCCCACATTGCAGCCAGCTCAACCAGAGTGTCTTCTCCTGCTACACACAGGAGGTAACAGGGGAAGGTCCTTCAGGCAAGCACCAGCCCTTCCTGTTCACCTTTCTCAATGTCTTTTCTGAGAGACTCCAGCTCTTAGCTTCCAAAAGTGGCTTCTTTTGGGTGCAAGTGCTTCCTGCCTGGTACCCAGGTTCCAGGAGCTGCCACGTCACTTCACCTGCCCAGATGGATCCTGAGGCTCTGCTCTCTCTTCTGCACACATCGCCAACTTCCGCCGAATTACTCCATTTGTATCTCCTCCTTTTTAAAATTTTGAAAATACTTATGGAACTACCTCTGTGCTACAGGCAGACAATCATTCCTTTTTACGTAGAGTGTGCTGAGGACAGGGAAACTCCAATCTGATGGAGCAAGGCAGTCCTGCCTTGGGCACTTTACTTGCACACTCTACGTAAAAAGGTCAGAGAAATCAGAGACCCCACACAACAGTGGTGAGCAAGGTACAGGTTACAGAGCGATAAGAAGCCCTAACCTGTTCGAATGCCAAAACCTAAAATTTCACCCCCCTCCCTCAGCATCCTCAGAAGGGAGCATGTTTCACTCCTTGGGGCCCTTGTTGTGGCTGCTGCATGGAGCAGGTCTTGAATCACAGGGCACCTGTTCTTGCATCTTCTTGCCTCACTGCTAGGATCTGTGGACACCAGTCCCTGGGCAATACTGCCACCAGAATGAACCCTTGCAGGCCCTGTCCCTAGCCATCAAGAAACCGCTCCAGCATCACTCTTCCCCAGGGTTTGGTGGAAGCGGACAGATGCTCTCTCTCTCTTTACTCCATGCCAAGCTGACTTGGGCTCACAATGTCAGAGTGGTGTTAATACACACAGACTCAGACACATACATTTTTCCCCAAGACCTGCCTCCCTGCCCCCCAGCTTCCCATCTCCATAATTTCAGAAGCTAAGACTTTTCCCTTCTAACATTGAAAGCTAACCACTTCTTGCCCTAGGATAAGTCATATTCCTCTTAGGAAAAGCTCCACATTCTAATAGGTTTCATCCTGCTTTCAAAGGTAGACAGGTCTTTTACATCAGAGACAAACATCAGAAGGTCTGAAAGGATGGAGTAGAGTTTGGGTGACAGAGTATTAAAGGATGAGCTGGCTGAACTGAAGAAAAAGATGCCCTAAAAAACAGAGATCTGGCTTTCCTTTCCTGGACAATTCAACTGAGAACTAGATGGTACCTGGCTATTTCCTGGAGGTTAGACAAAACTGTCTGGTGTCTCCATGTAAGCTACACACTGATGGAAAGATATCTAAAGATCAAGAGCTAGTTTTCTCTCTATTTTCCAAGTTCTGAAACTCACCCTCTGAAATTCAGTTTGAACATATTAGCCTGGGCATCCCAGGTGGAGCTAGTAGCAAAGAATCCTCCTACCAAGGCAAGAGACACAAGAGATGTGGGTTTGCTGTTTGGGTTGGGAAGATCCTCTTGAGTAGGAAATGTCAACCCACTCTAGTATTCTTGCCTGGAGAATTCCGTGGACAGAGAAGCTTGGTGGGCTACAGTCCATGGGGCTGCAAAGAGACAGACACAGCTGAACACATATTAACCTAAATTCCATTTTCATACTCCAAGAAAAGTGTGTTCTGTGAAACCATGGGAAAGAGGAGAGTTCTAATTAGGCTTTCCAAAAACAGACCCTGAGATGAGGATTCAAGTGTGGTTGACTCTTTGAGAAAGGGCTCCTGCCGGAGGCTGGTAGAGGCTTGGGGATAGAACCAGAACAGGAAGAGAAGAGGGCAGTTAAGGCAGATGTGGGCAGGGTCCTGCAGGAAGCTTGGGAGCAGGGGTCAGTCTGCAAGACCAGGGAGCTGGCGCTTTTATTCTTCTGTACCCACCTGCCCCTCAGTGAGGCCACAAGTCCCCCCAGCACTTCCTGCTTCCAGACTGTGCGGGCCGGGAAGCACCCTGGAATCAACAAATGCACCAGAAAGAGCAGAGGTGATCTGAGCGAAGCCTTGACATCATTTGCCACAAGGAGCAGAGACTATAGTTACAGACTCGGCTCCCGACACCCAAAATTAGGCTACTCAACTGCTCTGCACCCCGATTCCCTACCTGTAAAATAGGGAATGTTGTCATACCTGCTTTACTGGGTTATTGTAAGGATGAAATAGACAACATAGGAAGAACACATACTAAGCATGGAAAAGATCAGCTATTGCAATTATTTAGAGGCAAGCATAACAGTAATTCCAACTGGGCATGTGGCTCTGGTTCGGTTTCGCAAAAAAAAAAAAAAAAAGAAAACCAAAATTATGTGTATCCAAAAGTCTCAGAGATCTCTGCCATCTCTCAGCAATTTGGCAATGGAATCTGACTCACCTGGAAATTATAGGTCTCCATTAGGTGAAATGAACGTGAACAACCTCTATGAGGAGTTTTAAAAGCACCTTGAAAAGCAGAAAGCCACTTGTTTGGATTACACACAAAGCATTGCTTTAGCTAAAACTCACCTTCGGGTCTGTAGGGTGCTTTCTGCCCTGTTCATCTCTCAAACACAATTATAAGGGGAGCTTATAGTTCCGTAGCTTCGGAGCATCAACGTACTATTAGACTAGGCCACAGTGAGCTGAGTTAGGAGCCGCGAGGGAGCTGTTTTTGACATCCGAGTAGCACAAAATGTGATTTTTCTCTGGAGAAGAATTTTGAGAATTAGAGAGAATTAGTCATATTTCCAATGGGGATTTTAACAGTTGTGAAATTATGAAGAAGACCTGACTCAACGATTCCTGTATTGCAATATGTCACCTAGCTGTCTTGTTACTTAAAATTACATGATTTAGGAGACAGTGACTTTAAAAAGAACCCTACTGAGTCTGGAAAGAAAAGGGAGATATGCAGACAAAGCAAGGAAAAAGTATAAAACTGCTGAACATTTATGGAGCTAAGTTTAACAATTCTGGGCTCATTTAAGACATTTCTTTCTTAAATAGCACATTGAATAGGCATGTTTATCCTCTCAGTGAGTTATATGTTCAAAATGCACTCATTAAACAGTGTTGTTGGTTTTTTTTAAACCTACAATACTGAATCTTAACTGAATTTAACATGTTGCTAAATATTCAAATGGTTCACCCCTTTGACACTCTTTAAAGAGTTAAAGAATATGAATAGACTCTTACTGGACAAAGATGAGTAAGCCAATTCATGACCACCATTGTGCTATATTCTCTAGCTTCTTCACTTTTCTGCTCCTCATTAACTCCCTTAAATGAGCTGCAGCTAATGATCAGGTCCTGTCCTTTGCATATGAAAATCAGGCCATTAGTGAGCTTGTGACTCTTGAGGTATTTTCCAGGAGTGGTGAAGAATTTGAGCTTTTTCAAGCACCCTCTCTAAGTTTCCCTGGTCCTCAGAAAGCACATTTGCAAGATGGTTGGCCAGGGTTAGTGGGAAGTGAAGAGATTCTGAAAGAGATGATTCTAATGAGCTTTGGTCTCACTAAACACGGTGAGATAATTCAGTAACCTCGCCAAGCACAGTCAACACTGAGCAAGTCTGAAGAGATATAACCAACTCCACTAAATGACAAACACAAAACTAGGTGTGGTATTAAGCTTTGAAGAACTAAACAAGCCACTGAATAGGATAAGCACTTCACTCATAATCAGAGACTGTAAAGACAGTGAGTGTTCGTGCTAAGGAATCATTGCCACCTACCACTAATGACACCACCCTATGGCAGAAAGTGAAGAGGAGCTAAAAAGCCTCTTGATGAAAGTGAAAGAGGAGAGTGAAAAAGTTGGCTTAAAGCTCAACATTCAGAAAATGAAGATCATGGCATCCAGTCCCATCACTTCATGGGAAATAGATGGGGAAACAGTGGAAACAGTGTCAGACTATTTTTCTGGGCTCCAAAATCACTGCAGATGGTGACTGTAGCCATGAAATTAAAAGATGCTTACTCCTTGGAAGGAAAGTTATGATCAACCTAGATAGCATATTAAAAAGCAGAGACATCAGTTTGCCAACAAAGGTCCATCTAGTCAAGGCTATGGTTTTTCCAGTAGTCATGTATGGATGTGAGAGATGGATTGTGAAGAAAGCTGAGCACCGAAGAACTGATGCTTTTGAACTGTGGTGTTGGAGAAGACTCTTGAGAGTCCCTTGGACTGCAAGGAGATCCAACCAGTCCATTCTAAAGGAGATTAGTCCTGGGTGTTGTTTGGAAGGACTGATGCTGAAGCTGAACTCCAGTACTTTGGCCACCTCATGGGAAGAGTTGACTCATTGGAAAAGCCTGATACTGGGAGGGGTTGGGGGCGGGAGGAGAAAGGGATGACAGAGGATGAGATGGCTGTATGGCATCACCGACTCGATGGACGTGAGTTTGAGTGAACTCCAGGAGTTGGTGATGGGCAGGGAGGCAATTCATGGGGTCCCAAAGAGTCGGACACGACTGAGCGACTAAACTGACAACACTGAACCACTAATGAACAATTCCAAAATATATACGTGCCCTCTTGGGTGTTTTGCTTCTATCAAGGTAATCCAAGCCAAGTCCACTGAGAGAGCTCAGGCTTATTCCAGACAAGTAGGAAAGACCATCCAATTCACCCCAAAGAAATTTGCTCCAATATGTTGATTTCAGATATTGTTCATTCTTCACATGTTTTCAACAGACTTGTTTGCTGTTGCTATTGTTTTTTTTTTTTTTCAAAGAGTTTGTTTCAACAAAACAGTTCTTCCCAAATCAATCTATAAATTAAATTTATAAATCAAGTTCAGTTCCAATCAAAATTCCAATAGGATTTTGGATGACCTTGACAAATTCATCTGAAAAGTTATCTGGCAGAACAAAGCAGGGGAACTTGCCCAGCCAGATATTGTTTTACCTCGAAGATGAAGTAGTTTGAAAGAAAAAGGGAAATATTGGTATCAGAAAAGACAGATCAATGAAATAAAATAAGAGTCTCAGAAACAAAGCAAAAGAAGTGTGGGAACTCATTCTATGATAGAGATAGCCTTAAAAATCTGTAGGGAAGGATGGAATTTTTAGTAACTGATGTCAAGAAAACTGGTTCACAGCATGAAGAAATACGTCTACCTAATGAAATACAAAAATACAAACCTAAATTGATTGAAAACCTAGATACGAAAAGCAAAACAGTAAAGCAATATTTTAAAAAATATTGTGACATTAGGATGTGTGGGAGAAGTTCTAACATTCACACTCCAAAGACATAAGGTAAAAAAGATGGTAACGACAAGAAATTGAAGATTTCTGTTCAATGTGGAATACCACAAAGTATATTTACAGGGGACAGAATGGGAGAAGAGAAAGGCAACATCTAAAATGAATTGGGGTTAATACCAGTAGTATAGAAGGAATTCCTACAAATTAACAAGAAAAATATAGGAAACAATTTTGAAATGCCCAATAGATATAAACAGGTAATTAGAGGAGGAAACTCAAAAACTAATAAGAATATTTAAAAATATTCAAATTGATTCACCAATAATCAGAGACACATACATTAAAATGAATTTATGCCCATTCTGTTGGCAAAAATGTGGCCGTCAAGTGTTCGTGAGTATGTTGCCATATGAGAAACTCATGCGCTCCTGGTGTGAGAGAAGCTGATTTTCGTGTGTTAGACTGGCTGTGATGGCGGTTTGGCTGCTCGGTCATGTCCGGCTCTTTTCTACCCCGTGGACTGTAGCCTGCCAGGCGCCTCTGTCCGTGGCTTTCCCAGGCAGGAATGCTGCAGCGGGCTGCCAGGGAGCCCACGCTAGACTGTCCTTCCCACGCATTTGCCACCTCTCCACCACTTCCACAAGCAGGATATATTTTGTCTCCCCTTGGACTTGGCCATGTGACTCCGTTTGGTCTCACAGTGGCTTCCTGGGCACGTCCCTGCCCCTGGCCTTTAAACATGGCCATGAGGTCTGGTTTGGCCAGCTGGAAAATTTCCCAATAACTCACACACATCCAAGGGGCAATGCCAACAGCGTCACTGCACGTGCTCAGGTCGGGGGATCTACTTTCCAGCTCCTTCCTGCGATGACCAGAAGGATCAGCTCCTGGTGGGACGCTGGACTGAAGGTCTCAGCTCTTCCCTGGCTGCCAGCCACAGGGGGCCCCCCGCTCCGTCCACTCGAGGCGCTCTCCAGGGCAGCTCACGGCATGGCAGCTTGATCCCCTCGGAGCAGTGGGACAGAGAGTGACTACCGACGGCAGCCACTTTTGCACATCCTATTTGTTAGGGACTAGTCTTCACTAGGTCCAGTCCGAAGGGCGTGAGGCCCAGGAGGTGGGTGGGGAGCATCTTAGAAGTGCCCTTCCACGCTGTCGTCAACACCGTGACCCAAACAGTATGATGAATTCAACCTTGTGTAACAGACTATGCATAACAGAGGTCCAAGACTTGAAAATAAGACCAAGTGGCAAGGAGTACCCAGGTACCTTTCACCATTACGTATTCGTTGCTCAAGTGGTGGTTAACTGACAGTAAATAATACTGACAGACAATTATTTAGGCCACTCTTTTCTCTTTTAAGTATGTAAATATTAGGGCTTCCCGATGGCTCAGTGGTGAAGAATCTGCCTGCGATGCAGAAGCCACAGGAGACGTGGGTTCGAGCCCTGAGTTGGGAAGATGCCCTGGAGGAGGAAATGACAACTGACTCCAGTGTTCTTGCCTGGGAAATTCCATGGGCAGAGGAGCCTGGAGGGCTACAGTGCATGGGGTTGCAAAGAGTCGGCCATGATTGAAGTGACTTAGCACGCACATGCAAATATTAAGAAACAGGAAAAATGATGACTTTTTTTTTTTCAGGTGAATAATAATATAGACTCTATTGAACAAAACAGCTCCAATTCATATTTAAAGTAAAAAATACTGTATGCTAAACTTCTCTGACTTAGGTTCGGGTAATTTTAAAATAGGAGAAGACTTTCAACATGTCCTCACTTAACAGGTGGGTGATCAGAGGCCCGGATGGCCAGTGACTTAGCTCAGGCCATGGCAGCCACCTCTGCCTTTGGTCAAGAAACTCTATCCAGCAGATTCTCCTGCCAGAGTATAAAAGTGATCATTCCCATCTCCAAGGAGCTGCTGGTCTGATCCTAAGTGGGCTGGACTTGGCACAGCCTTCCTCCCTTCCCCAGGAAATTCTCACCAAAGAGCTAATTGCATTACAATGTTCTGTATTTAACTTCCGCCTCTGCTAACAAGCAAACTTTCAACAGTAGTCTCCATGTTCTTTCTTGGGCCAGAGCAAGACTCCTTTTATTTTGTTTCAACACTGTTTTCTAAAGCTCTCTCATCTTTTTCAAGCTCCTCACCACAGTGTAAGTCCATGAAAAATTAACACCCCTGTTCAGCGGGGAAGCTTGCTCCTTTTATAAGAATGTTCTGACAAACCCAACACCAGGAGATGCATCTCCGAGCAGATCTGCCTTCGAAAGGCACAGTGTGTTAGGAAGATTCTCCCTAGAGTGAGCGGGTCGCCAAGGCTAAGGCAATGAGATTAGATTTCCTTTTCCTCTACTGTTCTTAATGGAGTTCTTTTCATACGATAGCATATTTTAGATCAAGGAGTTTGCAAAAGTAAGGTAAACCACTGTAACAATGGACAAGCCATTATACTTTTTAGAACTCCACAGCCAGTGAGGGAAAGCTGAGGTCTCAAAGTCCAAATTCTATCAACAAAATGATATTTGCAGGTGCTAAAAAAAGAAAAAATTGGTTTTATCAGTAAGACATTTTGTTCACAGTAAAAAGTTTAAAGCCTTAGCATCAACTAGAAAGCGTGCAATGGAAGAAGCAGATGCAAGAGCTCGCCATGTCATTAAAGTTCTCCCCAGAGAGCACGGTTACTGCAGTGTTTAATAAAAATTAAAATTGCATTTCTTAAAAGTTAAAATTATTTTTTTTTATTTTAGTTCAAAGTACCAGGCTGTTTCTATTCCCAGTCACAAATAACCATTTGGATTAGGACTTTTTGCCAAGGAACTGTTTATGTAAAGTCATAAGTGTATCATGCTATGAAATAATCCCTGTGTACGTGATACGTAAGTAACCCCACTGGACCTCACTTGGTGAGCTTTGGCCCCATGGCTGAATTCAATCACAGTTCTCCCTTATCACGCTCGTCCCTCTTCCTTCCCCTATCCTAGGCTTCTTGACGTCTCTCATTCCAGATCTGAACCTGTTATACCTCAGTCATCTCATAAAATCACAAAACCACCACGTGACTCAACGGCTTTAAGGTAGGAGAGGGCATGGTCTTAGGAGACACTGGTTGGCCACCACGGAAAACCTTGGCGAGAGAACTGCGTCTCAGATGCCTGCGTGTGTCTCTCTTCTTCTTCAGCACTTGAGCCCACTGGGCTGTCTCCTCTAGTTCTGCTTCCCCACTGAGATTCAACAGACCAGACAGCTCTTAAAACCTTAGTTTTCAGAGTCAAGCCAGATACTCAGTTTAGGAAATAGCCTGTCACTCCACAATCCCTGCCTGTACACTAGCCCAGGTTTGGTCTTTTGTGTCTCATCACTCGGTTCCCAAAACAACACTCAAATGAAGCAATCAGTTCCTGATTCTGATACATGGGCTCTTCCTTTAAAGCATTCACAGGGGCCATAATAACTCCCAGACTTTAGAATGAATGGGATAAAACATATTGCAATTTGTAAAGCACCTTCACACATAAACGTGGAATGTTACCTTCTCTCAAGATTTCAGTGACCCACCACGTTCTTCCTTAAGCTTTGCAGGTAGTAAAATGAATGAGTATAGGACATTAATTTCACAGAGAAATGTGTATGAAGGTCAGGAAGCAACAGTTAACACTGGACATGGAACAACAGATTGGTTCCAAATAGGAAAAGGAGTACGTCAAGGCTGTATATTGTCACCCTGCTTATTGAACTTATATGCAGAGTATACCATGAGAAATGCTGGGCTGGAAGAAGCACAAGCTGGAATCAAGATTGCAGGGAGAAATATCAATAACCTCAGATATGCAGATGACACCACCCTTATGGCAGAAAGTGAAGAAGAACTAAAGAGCTTCTTGATGAAAGTGAAAGAGGAGAGTGAAAAAGTTGGCTTAAAGCTCAACATTCAGAAAATGAAGATCATGACATCTGGTCCCATCACTTCATGGGAAATAGATGGGGAAACAGTGGAAACAGTGTCAGACTTTATTTCTGGGGGCTCCAAAATCACTGCAGATGGTGATTACAGGCATGAAATCAAAAGACACTTACTCCTTAGAAGGAAAGTTATAACCTAGATAGCATATTGAAAAGCAGAGACATTACTTTGCCAACAAAGATCCATCTTGTCAAGACTTGGTTTTTCCAGTGGTCAGGTATGGATGTGAGAATTGGACTATAAAGAAAGCTGAGTGCCAAAAAATTGATGTTTTTAACTGTGGTGTTGGAGAAGACTCTTGAGAGTCCCTTGAACTGCAAGGAGATCCAACTAGTCCATCCTATAAGAGGTCAGTCCTGGGTGTTCATTGGAAGGACTGATGCTGAAGCTGAAACTCCAATACTTTGGCCACCTGATGCAAAGAGCTGACTCATTGGAAAAGACCCTGATGCTGGGAAAGATTGAAAGCAGTAGGAGAAGGAGACGACAGAGAATTAGATGGTTGGATGGCATCATCGATTCAATGGACATGGATTTGGGTGGACTCCGGGAGTTGGTGATGGACAGGGAGGCCCGATGTGCTGTGGTTCATGGGGTTACACAGAGTTGGACACAACTGAGTGACTGAACTGAACTGAATATGCATTTTGAAAAGCCTCTTTGATAAGCCCAAAGAGCAATAAGAGAAACTCCAGAAAGTCTCCTCCACCTCTTTCCAAGGTGGTTTGTTGGCTGAATCAGATATCTCAGAATCAGATCCACCTACCTCTATTCATCTCATGCCTGCCTCTGCTGCTGTTGCTAAGTCACTTCAGTTATGTCTGACTCTGTGCAACCCCATAGATGGCAGCCCACCGGCTCCTCTGTCCCTGGGATTCTCCAGGCAAGAATACTGGAGTGGGTTGCCATTTCCTTCTCCAATGCATGCCTCAGTCATTCTACAAAGAATGCATTGACTATCTACCTTATAAGATGATGCAAAATGTAGGCAGGATGCTAACACAGCTAATACAACCCAGTGCTACCGTAGGAGAGGCATAGAATCCAGAGCCTTAAAGATAACAGTTACACCATGCGATCTTAAAGCACCAGAAAACGAGAGAAAGAGTCATTTAAAATACAACTTTCAAAAATAATCCGTCAGCCGAAACCTGCTCTGTTCCAGATTCATTCTCAGTCACAAGAAGACTCAATAGCAACTGGAAGGGAACTGCATGGTATGGATTCGTGAAAGAAAAGCACATTATAATTGAACCATCTTATTCCTGGGCACACGTGGCAGCCAGTCTGACCACACGTGGAAGATTGTGCTTGATTCTGGCGCCATCTCTTAAGAAGAACAAGGACAAACTGGAATACATTCTGAAAGGACAAAGTATTCTGGAACCTATTTCATATGATAAATGGTTGAAAGAACTGGTGATCTATATCAACCAGTGAGGGGAAAAGATAGCTCTCTGAAATAATAGGGGTGACTAGCAAGTGGGACTAGAATTACAGAAGAGTGGGCTAGACCATGAATCAAGGAAAGAGCCCTAGTCAAATAAATGCAAGTTAAAACAACAGTGAAAGACTATTTCCGCATTCCTGGACCTCAGCAACTTGGGAGATACACACACATATATTTATTTTTCAGTGGAAAGGCCTAGTGTTTTGCTGGTAGGAGAGGTGAGAAAAGCTTTTCTCATAGTTTGGAAATAAGAATCAAAAGCTTTGAAACTGCACATACTTTTTTAACCAAATGTTTTCATGTCTAAGAATTTACCTTGAGGAAATAACCAGCAATGTCTTCAAAGACTGTTGTAAATGAATGACCATCAGGACATTAATTATGCTCACAGAGAACGGAAGCAATACCTTGTTGTTGTGGTTCAGTCTCTCAGTCGTGCCTGACTCTTTTCTGCCCCATGGACTGTAGCAATACCTAGATACCCAGTAAAAAGCTTGGAGTTATCTACACTAATAATTGGGCTGCCCAGGTGATGCTAGTGGTAAAGAACTCGCTTGCCAATGCAGGAGATATAAGAACCAAGGGTTTGGCCCCTGGTTTGGGAAGATCCCCTGGAGGAGGGCATGGCAACCCACTCCAGTATTCTTGCCTGGAGAATCCCATGGACAGAGGAGCCTGGCAGGCGACAGTCCATGGGGTCAAAAAGAGTCAGACACGATGGAAGTGACTCAGCAGGCACGCATACACACTAATAATTACAGTATTTACAATGAGCAGGACACTGCTAAATATTTTCTCATAACATGTGTAATCCCCTCCATAGCCCTATGAAGGGGATGTTATTATCCACATTTTATAAATGAAGAATTTCAAGTGCAAAGATGTTGCATTACCTAAGGTCTGACAGACAACACATTGACAAAGCAAAAATTCCAAAACTATTAGCCTAGCCCCACCTCTGCACTCGTAACCACCACACTGAGTGCCTGTAGGCCTGCTCAGTCGCTCAGCCATGTCCAGCTCTTTGCAACCCTATGGACTGTAGCCCACCAGGCTCCTCTGTCCATGGGATTCTCCAGGCAGGAATACTGGAGTGGGTTGCCATGCCCTTACCCAGGGAATCTTCCTGATAAAATAGATTATTAAGGACTTACTGGGCTTCCTCGGTGGTTCAGATGGTAAAGATATCTGCCTGCAATGCAGAGACCTCGGTTTGATCAAGAGACTCTTGGCCAACCAACCAAGAGACTAAAGATTTGCCTGCATCAAATGGAGAGACTGTAAACAAGCAGAGCCCAGCCTCTGATGGAGCAGGAAAGAAAGAAGTTACGTGTGATTAATATCACACACCCGAGTCTATCAGTGGTCCCTGTCTATACTCTCGTACAATCCAGAGGAATATTTTTATCAATTATTTTGCAAATGCAAGTTCTTTAGTAACTCTAGTAGTATTTTTAAGAAGGTGGAAATCCTACCTCATCCATTTTTAAAGTGCAGGTGCTTTTTTTTTAAATTGGAGCACAGTTGATCAACACTGTAGTGTTAATTTCAGGCGCACAGAAAAGTGAATTAGTTATATGTATATCCACTCTTTTTTAGATTCTTTTCCTATATAGGCCTAAACCAGAGTATTGAGTAGAGTTCCTTGTTCTACACAGTAGGTCTTTATTATCTTTTTGATACACAGTGTGTGTCTTTGTCAATCCCACTTTACCCCCCCTTTCTCCCTAAGTGGGCTTCCCTGGTGGCTCAGTCGGTAGGGAGTTTGCCTGCCGTGCAGGAGACCCAGGTTTGATCCCTGGGTTGGGAAGATCCCTGGAGAAGGAAATAGCAACCCACTCCAGTATCCTTGCCTGGAGCATCCCCTGGACAGAAGAACCTGGCGGGCTGCAGTCCATGGGGTCGCAGAGTCGGGCACAAGTGAGTGACTAGGACTGAGCGCAAGGACCTGCTGTGTAGCACAGGAAACTCTGCTCCGAGCTCTGTAATGACCTTTATGGGAAGAGACTCTAAAACAGAGTGGATATTTGGGTGTGTGTAACAGATTTACCTTGATGTACCGCAGAAACTGTCACAACATTGTAAATCAACTACGCGCCAATGAAAACAATTTTTTTAAGTCATGGATGTCAAGGAATGGACTAGTGTGTTCCAAAATGAAAGGAGAAAGGACTGTGATGAGCTCACTGGCATGGGTTAGGAGTCCATCTCAGCCCCCTTTGGGAGAGCTCTGAAGACTTCCCCTGCCCGGCTCCAGTCTCTGGCCCCTCCTCACCCTGATGCCCACCCCCCAGCTCCTGCAGACGGAGTGCTCCCAGCCAAGAGGCTCAGCCGCTGGAGCCGCTAGGAGCGTGCACACTATCTGGCCACTTTTCACTCTCCTCTTTCAACTTCCATTGTTCTGCAGAATCACTGGGTAGAAGTTACTAGCAGAAGTATTTTTGTTTTTACACTCCTCACAAAAAAAAAAAATGTTCAGACAAATTCAAAAGTCAGTTATGTTTTCCTTTTCATTTTGGAGTAATTAGGGGAAAATTGGACGGCAGTATAATCACTAAGAGGAAATTCGAAAACAACTTAGGTCACTCTGGAGCACCTTTCAAACGAGGTCAGCCTTTTCACTTCTTTCCCTCTTGATGCTGAAGAGGTCTTTGTTTGCTGGAAAGAAAAACAAAGAAACACCTTGGATAACAAAAACCACATGTGCTGTCGCTGCTTCCTCTGTATTGGAAAATATCTTGTCTTAACATTTGACTCGCTTGTAAATATAAGCACACATTTTAAACTCAGGCTATTTTTCTCCAAAAACTCTGTTAAGATCTATACAAAAACGTAATGACCACATGAAAGATTTTATAAATCTCTTTACTAACACCAATCAGAAATTTTAAAAATACATATGTGGAATTGCTTCAAATACTGCAAAAATGTTTCTTCATCGCAAAATAAATATTATATGAAGTACTCTTCTGTTTACTGAGTAATCCTCCAAAAATCAGCAAGTTTGATGAATAGAGAGGCTGTGAGAGCTGGCAAGAACCTGGGGTCACCCTGATCTTTTCATTCCTTTGGCTTGAATAGTATCATGATTTGTAGACGGTGATGTTCTGCCAAAGATTTATGTGACTTCCCAGGGGAGCCCTATCTTCCCATGGTTACTCTTGGCTGTAAGCCCCTCATTCCTACTGAATTAGTTGTAAATGTGAATCGTATTACAGTGTCCTACACCTTCTTTCTGTTCTGCCTGAAATTATTCCAGATATAGAAATGGTGCCTTCCTTCATTTTCACAAAAACATGAAATTCACCTAGCAAGCAATAAAGTGAAAGCCTGGCTCACAATATTCAACCCAGCAGACTCTACCCAAAGTTAGGGAAGCTCAGAGAAATACACATCACAGCAAGGAAAACAACAGAAACCAAACCGAGTATAAACTTGTTCCCAAACCACTTGCTTATGGAAAGCTCACCAGTCACACCAACACAAGCAAATCTCCGCCCTCAGCATCCTTCCAGCTTTCCCCGGTCCTCCACCCCTCCTCCCAGCCCCTCTCTCACAGCGTCAGTACCAAGAATGGTTTATTTCTAGCACAGCACATTTAGCTCTCTCTCTCCTTTTCTCTTGCTAACCCCCATGTGATTAATGATGTTATTGTTTGAAGCAAAGGCATTTGCCCCTAACAGGAATGCTATTGCTATTAATAAATGTTCTATGCAACTTTCATTGTAATACTTTTGCCACCTGATGTGAAGAACTGACTCACTGGAAAAGACCCTGATGCTAGGAAAGATTGAAGGTGGGAGGAGAAAGGAGTGACAGAGGATGAGATGGTTGGAAGGCATCACCGACTCAATGGACTGAGTTTGAGCAAGGTCTGGGAGTAGTGATGGACAGGGAAGCCTGGCGTGCTGCAGTCCATGGGGTTGCAAAGAGTCAGACACAACTGAGGGACTGAACTGAACTGAACTGCCTTGTAATCACACAATCTTAGGAATCAGTTGGGCGAAGACCCTTGTCTTAAAAGGTGAGAAATACCTAAAAAATAAAGACTAAATAAATGACTTTACCCCCAAGGTCTTATATTAGTAGTAGCAGAGTTAACCAGAAAACCCTACTCTTCTGAATTCTGTCTGACATTTGTCATTACTAAATACAAATACAAAACCTTCCAAAATTGGCTGATAGTAACCAGTAGGGAAAGCCTAAAATCCTGTTTGTTTTATACATTATAAGAAAGTAGGATGACTAATGCAAAACCAGTCCAAGAGATTTTCATCATCAAATATTTCTGAGCTCACATTTGAGCTAAACATCAACGCAGGCATGATGGAGCCAAGACTGAGTAAAATGTCTTTGTCTGGCATCTAGATAGGCGCTTCCCTGGTGGCTCAGACGGTAAAGAATCTGTCTGCAATGCATGAGACCCAGATTCGATCCCTGGGGCATCTATGCACCCTGCGTCGTGACCCCAAACTACCTCCCCTTACCCTTGGCTATAAATGCCATCTGTATGCTGATGACAGTCTGAATTTAGGTCTCTCCACTCCTGACCTCAGCAGCAAGCTCCGTGTTTGTACACCTAAATGCCTTCTTTACGCCGCTGTCTGGTTGACTAATCGGCAAAACAGAACTCTCAAATTGTTCCTCAGCCACTCCTTAAATAGTTCTTTCCTTGGGTTCTCTGTCTCAGTAAATAGCATCACAGCTGCCCAGTTGCTCAGGCCCAAAACCCTCAGAATTTTCTTCTATTTGGCTCATTCGATTATAATCTACTCCTACTCTCTCCACTTTTCTCCCTAACTATGTCTGAATCTCTTCCCTTTTGTCTCCACCACAGTCACCCCATCCAAGATCTCCTGACAAAGACTGCTCTAATAATCTCTCACCAGCTCCCTTCCTCCACTCCTGCCCTCTATGGTCTATTTTCCACAAAGCAGCCAATGGGGTTTTTTTAATATAAATCACATCGTAATAATCTCCTACTCAAAACCCTTCAGTGTCTTCCCACAAGGCTCAGTAGGACCTCCAACTTTCCTTCTAGAGGCTACGATGCTCCGCTTGATCGGCCCCTGCCTGTCTCTTTGTGATTAAAGACATCAATCTCTTCCTTTATGGTTTTTATTTTATTTTATGTATTCCTTTACAGCCTTGATTAATAAGTTCTTCCTATTGCAAGAACATATGGACAAGCTCTTCAATTTTTTTCTAATCCAAATGCAATTGATTTCGGCATATGGTGTGATGAAAGTATTCAACTTCATCTTTTCCACATAGATGAAAATCACCTCGATCTCATTAATTGGTATTGACCCCCACTGGAAATCGCATTTCTGTGAATGGGCTCGTTTCTGGCTCTCAATTCTGTTTCATTGGTCTGCTCGTCTATTGATCTGAACAAACACTGCATTATATTAATGATTATAACTTTATAGTAACCTTGGAACCTGATTTTCTTCTGCAGGGATGTCTTGGTTATTGTTGGATCTTTGCTTTTTCACATAGATTTCAGAATTAGTATTGATTATAAATCAGCATTGATTCAAACCATAGTATTGCATTGAATTTACAAATTATGTTGGTTGTAAGCTAGTATCTTTACAAATTGGGTCTTCCTATTCATAAATATGGTATACCTCTCAATTTGCTTCTCCTAGTTAATAACCTCCGTATAGTTTTATAATTTCTCCCATAATCTTTTGACAGATTTGTCATTAGAGCTGACTCACTGGAAAAGACCCTGATGCTGGGAAAGACTGAGGGCAGGAGGAGAAGGGGACGACAGAGGATGAGATGGTTGGATGGCATCACCGACTCAATGGACATGAGTTTGAGCAAGCTCTGGGAGTTGGCGAAGGACAGGGAAGCCTTGCGTGCTGCAGTCTATGAAGTTGCAAAGAGTCAGCACGACTTAGCGACTGAACCACAACAACAAAATTATTGCCTGACAAGATTTTATAGCTATTAGAGGTATTATCATTTTAACGTGTCTTCAAGGTGTTTACCGCTGGCTTCTTTATACTGATTTTAAATCTACCCAGCTTTTGACATATTTTCAGATCTCATAACTTATCCATAGTTGTGTCTTTTGGAATTATCCTGTAAGAAATTATACCATGTGAAAATAATGCGTGTGTCATTTCTTTCCTCCTTTTCGGTTCTTCCCGTTTTCTCTTTTCTTTCTCCTTTCATCCACCTCTTCTCGTCTTGCCGTCTGCACCCCTCCCTCTTCCCCGCTCCCCACACCTTTTCCTGAACCAGCCAGGATCTCCAGAACAAGGTTAAAGACCAGGAGCGCTTGCAGTAAGCAGTGCTGTGTGGAACACGATGCTGAAGGGAGCTTCGCACATTTCACCATCCCTGTCGCATTTGTGGAAGATTCGTGGGAGATGCACTGTATCAGAATGATGGTTTCTGTTTCCTAATAATTTGGCCTCCCGGATGGCTCAGTGGTAGAGAATCTGCCTGCCAATGCTGGAGACACAGGAGACGCAGGTTCGATCCCTGGGTTGGGAAGATCCCCTGGAGGAGGAAATAGCAATCCACTCCAGTATTCTTGCGTGGAGAACCCCAGGGACAGAGGAGCCTGGCGGGCTACAGTCCATGGGGTCGCAAAGTCGGACACAACTGAGTTACCGAGTACTCACGCAATGCTGTTAATTATGAAGAGGTCTTGGGGGAATCTGCTGGGAATCTGCATTGTGGAGATAGTCTCAATGTTTTCCTCCACACCTTGAGGAGAAACTGCATTCCGACTCAACTTCCACTCCCTTTGGTTCTGCTTTCTCTGCGTTAACGGCCCGTCCAGTCCTAGCAGCTCTGCATGCTGGACACCAGCCGGGCCGCCTGGAGCAGCCACTTTCTGTCGGCGTCCACTCCCCGTGGTGACGGCCTGCGTCAGCAGACACTCCGGGGGAGAGCAGCCGCGGAGAGAAGGGACTCGGCGGTGCGCTTCTCTCCTAACCGCCTGGCCCTTAGAGTCCTGGCGACCTTGAATCTCCAAGGCTCTCAGACTTTTATCCAGCTTCACAGTTCCTCCCCCACACAAGGTTATCCTGATATAAAATGCTTCTTCACTGCCAAAAATGGAAATCCCCTTCAAGGATTTTTCCCCCCTAGAAATGTACCAGGTGGCATATTTTCTTACTTAATGGAAATGTCTTTCTGTTGGCTTTAAACATGAAAGATAATTTGACATAGAACAAAATTTTGGGTTCACAAACACCTTCTCCTAAAAATTCTGTAGATGTTGCTCCATATTCTTTTTGCATTTAATGTGTCAGAGGAAAACGCTTAGGTGAGTCTGATTTTTGTTCCTTTATAACAAGTATTAATCAAATTAATGGTTCTGGCAAGACACCAAAAAGAATGGTATCAGTTATAAGGCAATGGCTGCATAGATTTTCCGAGTGGGTAGATAACAAGGAATTTCACAACTGGAGCCCTCCCACAAACAGGATGGGAAGTTGGGATAAATTGAAAGAAGGACATTTGTGTGGGGGGCAGGGGGCAGGGGAGGTGCCTTTGGAGTGTGTGAGTTCCACATTCTCTCACCTTAAGTGTGAGTCATTGGGGGAGCTCAATGGAACCCTCAAAACCACCGAGATGCCACCTATCTTGAGATTAGGCGACACTTTCCACATCGCCTTCCATAAATGTCTGTATATTGACCGTGTCTAAAAATTCACATCATATGGTTTCAACTAAATGAAGCATGCACAGTAAAAATATTTTAAGAAATCACAGCAAAAGGATTATAATGTGCTTGGAGTCTGGGGGATTTTTATTTTTGTCTTCATTTACTTCCTTGTTTTCCAAAACATGTACATACAAGTTTTTATAATTAGAAATCGTGTTTTTAAATATCTAAATACAAAAAAAATTCTACCATACACCCGGTATGCTATGTATGTATGCCTCTTTAATATACAATTATGGAAAAAATATTCTATGGCCAAAAAACCCACCCCGGACAGAAGTTCTCCCCTCAAAAACCGCGATGTCCTCCGGCTAGTGATTTATCTGTATATATCTGTATTTTTATGTAATGGGGGCGGGGGAGGGCCTCAGGAAAACACGGGCTCCATGCCTCCGGTGGGTCTACCTGCGCGTCACGGGGTCTAAGGAGCACCTGCCGCGTTCTCCCCGCCCCCTCCAGGTGAGACCCCTTCATCCCGCCCCTCGCCTCCCCCTCCTTCCGTTCCC